>BQNB010011971.1:7500-20964 GCA_026074375.1 Tanacetum coccineum
AGGTTGTTAAAATATGTGGGTATCTTTTATATGGTTTAATTTTGATTAAAATGACCTAAATTATGGATTGTGACAATTGCGATCGTTGCTAGCATTATACAAATGCAGTAAATTGTGGTATAATGCGAACGTAATATGGGATGGCCTTGCATTAGGTATCATGATGTGAAATTTTATATGCAATGCAATGACGCGTGCAATTTGCGCAATGATGCATACATTTTTAAACCAAGGTTAAGAGTACACTTTGTGTTATCTGCCATTTCGATTACCATATTAATTGGTTCAAGTTTTCCCAACCTAAAACGTTTATACATAGAAAATGGAAAGACACTAATGCTAGCTCCTAAATCGTCTAAATCGTTATTTAAATCTAACCTTCTAATGGAACATGGGAGAATGAAACTTCTAGTATCTTGTTCCTTAGGGGGTAGTAGATTTTGGAGTAGAGCAGAGCACCTAGGGTTCTTCCTAACTTCATCATCTTCTTCAGTCTTTGGTTTTTAGCCACCAAGTTTTTTATGTGTTTTGTGTAGTCATCTGTTTGCCTAATTTCTTTTAAGAGAGGACTGTTTACCCTAATTTTCATTAGGCTTTCCATGGTTTCATGAACTAATTCTTCTTCTGCGTGTTGCTCAAGACGTCTAGGAAACATAATGGGAGGTTCATAGGGTTTCACATAATAGCTTATATTTTGTTTTTCCTCTTGAGGTAATGGTTTTATATCAAGTGTAGTATCGAGAGTTTCTACAGCTATACTAACTTTCGCCCTCTCAGTTTCTTGTTTTTCGTCATCCGAAAAACCTAAGTTAGCAGAAAAGTATTCAATTTCTTCGGGAGAGTAATAGAAGGGCGTGTATAAAGACAATCCGTCTTCAGTAAAGATTTCCTTGCATTCCTCAAATATTCTGTTAGTTCTTCTTTCAACTTCATTGGTTAAGGTTTTTAGCTTAGCGTCGAGTCCTTGGATAATCTTATCATGATTTTCTCGATTTGTTTCACTGTTTAGGTAAAATTTCTTCAACCATTCATCCTACTCAGCATGTCTCTTAGCCTCTTCTTCTATATATTTATTGATTATTTCAGTCAGACTTGATGTTTTTCTCCTAACGATCGTTGGCCATCCATTCGCGAGCCGTATCCAGATATATCTCCATTGAATCTACCTTTATTTCTGCTGTTGTTTGGAAAGGGTCTACCAAGTTCTTCATATTTTACTTCCTCTACACCCTTTACTTCCTTGTTGAAAGGACATTCCTTATCGAGATAAGTGCCACCGCAAGTTTGGTATCCTACTTGGATAGCATGAACATTCTCCTTAAGCTTTTTCATATCTCGACCAAGACTTTCTAGTTTGCTAATAATAACAGCGATTCCTTTAGAGTTATTTCTGCTATTCACATTCCTGCTAGATGAACCATCATGCCATTTTTGAGAGTGGTCAGCCAAATTTTGGATTGCTGTTAAGGCTCATGTAGGTGTCATGCCAAGAATTGGCCCCTACGAGTCTAGCAATTGGCGGTTCATGGTGCCTAAACCATTGTAGAAGATAGTAACGTTCTAATGGCTATTGATGTCATTAGTTAGCCATTTGTAAAGCAGGTCATTGTACCTTTCCCAAGCTTGGTATAATGTTTCATCACCTTCTTGCTTGAAGTTACGGATTTCTTCAAGCTACTTAGTGGTATTGGATGGTGGATAGTACCTTTAGATAAAGGTTTTTTTAAGAAGATCCCAGGGATCGACGGTTCTTGGGGATAGTCTGTCTACCCACCTTTTAACGGCTTCAGAGAGTGTAATGGGGAAAATGTATAGCATGATTACGTCGTGTGTTACTCCTAGAATGTTAAACAAACTGACGATATCTTAAACTCGCTTAACATGCTCATGAGCATCGTCATTCTTGTTCCCGGAAAAGGTGTCCTCCCTCAATTCTCGCATGAATTGGCTCTTGATTTTGAAATTCACATTGCCTCCTATTTCGTGTTTAACCCGGTGTCTGGTTCTCTCGAGTTAATACCATATATTGCTCCATGGCGAGGTTATCGATATCTCCATCAGCCAGTATGCTTCTTGAAAGTTTTAACAAAAATTAGTGTGGAAATTAAGTAAATAAATGCAAGAAATCAAATTATAACTAATTTTTTAGCTATTCGGCAGCGGCGCCAAAAACTTGATGCATATTAATTGTTAAATTAAATTTGAAAGTTTTAAATTTATAAAACTCGTCTACGAATGTCTACACGCACTAACGGGCAGAGAACCCGGTCGTATGTAGTGTATGACTTAGTAAATCCGAGGTCGCCCCAAGAGCTAAGTTGTATTAGTTTTAATTTGAATTGTGTCATGTTTTGAAAATGGTTTTGAATTGATTTGAAATCTTAACAGGAAAATAAATGTGATTTTGTAAAATGATTGAGAACAATCATAGAGAAAGGCGTGTTAACCTAGTTATATCAAATGGATCTTCATTAGTATGTTAGAACCAGGGTAGATAAGGATATGTATAAGGTAGAATTGATATGATTTATTGAAATACAATTCTGAACAAAGGACTCCAGTTAAATCAACTAGTCCCTATGGAGAGGCCTCAAATTGAAATGCAATTTTGTTGACACACCATGCCATTTTGTACATGAGTTTTCACATTGATGTGTCATCGTGTGGTGTATATTTAGTGATTATCAAGTTTAACATTTATATTTAGCCGACAAACCTAAAGACAACACTTTAACGGGCAGTGTACCCGGTCAAGATGTAGCTTCACGGTAAGTAGGGTGTCGAACACTAAGAGTGAGAGTTAACCTAATATTCTATCAGTATTTTAATCTATCTAGATTAGACTAATTACTGGTTAAACCTATGCTATACATATTTACTAGAGGTAAAAGGGGGGTTTTCAGCCTGAGAGACTGGCACCGGTTTAGCGGTGACAAAAGTTAATTCTAAACACAATAAACACCAAAGCAAATAATCACAAGATAAAGAAGCGGTACAAGCCAAATAATAGAAAACTGTATTAACCATGCTAAATCTGATTTAATGTTGATTTCTTTGTTTAGTGCAATGGCTACTTATCTCGAGGAGGCATATCATTCTTAAGACTTAGGCGAGACATCATCCTAAGACCTAGACACGATTAATCCTGTTACAATTAACGCATCCGCCTAAAGCATCCTTTAGTTTAATTATAATCTATCATAGGGAATTAAAGCAGTGGTGATCCTGTTAATACCATATCCCATCGGGACTTTACCCACTTATTGCTTGATGTTGTCTTATACGCCGGTAGTCCACCACCAAAATCAATTACCAATTAATTAAGAACAATACTGGTTGAACAATTATCGGGTCACCTGCCGGTCCAACTAGGCTGAAAATCAAAGGGTAAGGACAGGGTGTCATTTGTGATCCTATTGATCTGGGCATATAAAACACAACATGGAGAGCTATCCCGACATCTATATTACTGGTTAAGTCTCACTAGACCCAGTTGAATGATAAGTTGCATGTACAAGCACATAAACAAGTATAAGGCGATAAACATAATTAAACAACAACGATAAATTAAGCAAGCCGGATTAAAACAAACCAAACATTATAATCTTCATTAACATGGCTAATACCCGAGGGTATTTATAACACCCCCAAATTGGGTCGCAGCGGAATATGGGTCCGGGGCGTGTTACTTCTCAGATCAATAACACAAGATATATATAGAACGACCAAAAAGTCATTTGAAAATGATACATTGGATTTAACAAAGTAATTGTTACATAAGCCCGAAGCTTAACTTGTTCACTTGATCAAAATACAAAGATTTTCAGCCCATAAAATGAAGTGCGACAAAATCTTTAATGCATGACAACCAAATCAAAACCACCAATGTATCCATCGCACCTTGTGCTTATTGATCTCCTGAAAAACATTGCTTTAAAACGTCAACAATAATGTTGGTGAATTCATAGGTTTGACGTGTCGTGATGATGGACCACTTGCATACGGCGGTTTAGGTGAAGCGTGATACGATGGATCGGGGGATTGATCATTACGCGTATTGTTGTGATGAGCTGGCGCTGATACACCGTATCTTCTTTGTTGGATACAGCGTATAGTAGCAGATAATAGTTTTCTTCAAATGGCTTCGTTTTAGTTCCAGAATTGCGCCTTTTAGCTTCGTCTTCACAAGTTACTCCATAATTACTGCAATCATAAACTTTAAGCAATTAAGTACCAATATCTTGCAATAATTATATAAAAGTGGGTAAAATGTGTGGGATAAATGATGGTAAAATGTGATTTTATTTGATATCCCCCACTTGAATCCTACTTGTCCTCAAGTAGACTTTAGAAAGGTTTTTGAAAATGTATCCCAACCAAGGTTAAGGATTTTTCCGTTAAGCACTTTTTTTGTTCTAACCACTTATACAAAACCAAGCTTCTCATAAAATATGGAATGAAAACACTCAGATCACTCAACTAATCTATGGTGTAACATTTAAGTAGTACGCTAATTTGCAGCGTTATGATAGTTCCGTATATAGCTTGGCAAGGATACACATATCCACCTCTAGAGCTAAGGAGTAACAAGTTAAAAGGTGAATTGGGTATTTATTAATAGGCTTGGGTTTAATCATTCTTTTTAGGATGAAGAATGATATAAGATATGGAGCTTCTGACTTTCACCGAAGGTCATCATCCAACAAGGCAGCTGAGACATTCATACATGGCCGTAACGACGGAATAGACATCCGTGCTCGTACACATCCTCATTCAAGTAGATCCTAAGGTTAGTTATCAGGAAAGGGAAGTAAAATGGTTGCAAATAGATTAAAGCCAACAAATAAGGTACGGTTGCTAGTAACTTTCCCGACCGTTCCATGACAAAGACTCGAACATATGAACAAACGCCTCGATCATAGAAATAACAAAGACAACCTAAGTTGGCATTCCCATAACGGTCAACTTTCCTTACATCCTGAATTTTACATACTTTACAAGATAAGTGGTGATATCAGGCACTTTTTACAATACTTTACATCGTTGATTTTTTGGACGTATCAACGAATAATCGATCCTTTCAAATAATTTCTTCGGTATATGCTTAATGAATCGACTATCTTTCTTTTCAACATTTTTTTTGCTTGCCAATAATACATCATAAATCTCAGTGTAATTCACCATCTTCACTATCATCATTTGTTTGGCTGATACTTCCTTTTAACTTTTCTTCTTCAGACATAACATATAATTGCGAAAGTAGCAAAGTACACGAGCTACAAAATATTCCTATTGCATTGTGCAATTTCCTGACCTTTACAGATATAGAGAAATTTAAACTCTTAGTAGGAACTACAAAGATTTACACGAATGCAATAGCACAATGATTAATAGGCTTTAATTCTACCGGTAGGCAAAGGTTGAAAAGGTGAAACGAAACAATTTTATTTGGTTTGTGTAAAAGAGAAGGAATGCTTGCAGGTTGTTCTGGGGTTATCGTTACTCTAAAGTGAGCGTAAGCAAAAGGTTTTTTTGGTTTTAAACCACGGGGATTAACTAACCAGTGTAGTTAGTTAATATTACGACATGTAGGCTTTTTGGTTTAATCCTAGAAATCTACCAGTCAGGCATGTTACTCCATCTAAATCCATAGTATTCATTATTGAGGTCTCGAGTAATATACCAGGCTAAGTTCTAAAGTCCACTACATCACCACCACACTCATATTTTTATGGAATTTTTAGTAAGCAATTGGAAACGAATAGGCTTAATTCTCACAAATTGACATTAAGGGTTATTGTGCACTAGGTAATGTAACTAGTGATTTTTCACAAAAAGTATGCTAAAAAAATTTGAAATTTGATCCATTTTTAAGCATGTAGCATTTTATTTGTGAAAATAAGGACAAGTACGTTCTAATTCTCCATCCCCCCACTTAAGTTATACAACATCCTCGTTGTATAGATAAAACATTTAAATAATATGGGAAAAAGAATTAGAACGAGGAAACTCCCCTGATAGTTTACTCCGGATGGTTCTTCATTTTGAGTGTTTGAGAAAAAAGCGTGTTGATGAGGGCTTCAAAATGCCTATGAGAGTTCAACACGTGGCGTTTTTTAGAGTATACCATCAAGTCGATTCCGTTTTCAGCAAGGTCCTGCATGAAAGTTTAGAAGACGTTCGTGTAATTTGTACTTTCGCTATCCTACAATACAGGCAAACAATTAAACACACAATTGTACAGGTTACAATACGCCGTATCCCAAACCCTAGGATACGCCGTATGTAATCTTGTTAAAATAATTTAAATACTGGAATTTAAAAATTACTGATAACGTCCAGACATACATACGCCGTATCCTAAGGGGTTCGATGCGCCGTATGTGATGTTCGGGAAGACAGACTCAACAATTAATTAAAATTCAAACAATTAAAGGTGACAAACACTTTAAAAACAACCGGGTTGTCTCCCAAGAAGCACTTTTGTTTCAGCTGGTCGTTAAGTTTGACCTTTTTCCTTCGCGTAGCTCCTACTTGGTGCGGTGTACGGTTCACCCTTCGTCCTTTTTGCGGAAGATATCAAGGTAGATATTGGATATTCCATTAATGGTTTAAGCCCAAGAGTCACATTCGAGTGTGCGAATGCCCAAGAATTCTTCGTTGTCTCTAACTGAGTATTTGATCACCTCGAATTTGTCCACTCTGCACATTCCTTCGTTTGGTTGTTCTTTATTGCCAGAGTGTGGTGCGTCATTTTGAACAAAGTTTTCTGGTCCGCTAAAGTTGTCGTTATATTCCATATGGTCGCCTTTGTTACCCTTGTCTTTATCTTTTAGGTAGGGATCGAAAAATGGATTAGTGTCTTGGTGGTTCGATTCGTAACTTTCATCATCATTTGACTCTTCATTATAAATGAGTGTATCATTATCGTATCCCTTTCCCCAAAAATTCCATAGCGCATTCTTAGTTGCAGTGTTTAGTTTCCAAGGGTTTTTGAATTTTGAGTTTAACCAATTCATAAATCTTTGGTGACATTCATGTTCTCCATTAGTATTATTCTCTTTACTGGCACGAGATAGTGGGTAGTACTTGTAGAAGAATTTATCCAGTAATTCTACCCACGAAGTAATCTTGTCATTTCCGTCGTTCATCCACCACTTACGTGCTCCCCCGGTGAGAGAGTATGGAAACGCAAAAATACACAGTTGCTCCGTGTTGACATTGGGAATTTTAACTAGATCTATTATCTGGAGAAATCTAGTAATATGGTCAGCTGCGTCATTTGCTTCAGCTTCATTTTAGGCGTTATTTCGTAGCTCCATAAGTAATTCCTTGTTGATTTCAATTTTAACATTATCGTTGGTTTTTGGCTCAACAGGATTAAGGTCGGAAAGGCGAGGTGTGGTATGAGTTTCATTTAGATCAGGTGTTGCCATTGCGATTCCTTTTTGTTGAACGGTTTCCTGCGAATAAGCACAGATAATCAGTAGGACGTGCTCTCATGGAGAGAACACATAGAAACAAACAAAAAACTAAATTCGAAATACTGGTACTGTATCAGATAACAAATACGCTGTATTCTATTGATCAGAATACGCCGTATGTGTTTATTAAATAGCAGTACGTCGTATCGTTTTAACATAATACGTCGTATTGTTGGGAGAACAAATACGCCGTTTAGACTGTAAAAACAATACGATGTCCTGAGCAGAAAGTTAGATACGCCGCATCCAACTAGTGGATACGCCGTATCAGGTGATCAGTCAGAACAGAATACTTATTTAAACACATAATTAAATGCAATAAATTAAATCACACAATTAAATTAAACAATTAACAATCAGAATTAATTTTAATTTTACACTAAGAAAGTTAAAGGTTATAAATACTAATAAGAATAAAGATTAAACTATTCACTCCCCGGCAATGGCGCCAAAAACTTGATGTGTCGTCGTGTTGTGTATATTTAATGATTATCAAGTTTTACATTTATATTTAGCCAACAAACCTAAAGACAACACTTTAACGGGCAGTGTACCCGGTCAAGATGTAGCTTCGCGGTAAGTAGGGTGTCGAACACTAAGAGTGAGATTTAACATAATATTCTATCAATATTTTAATCTATCTAGATTAGTCTAGTTACTGGTTAAACCTATGCTATACATATTTACTAGAGGTAAAAGGGGGGGGGGGGGGTTCAGCCTGAGTGACTGGCACATGTTTAGCGATGACAAAAGTTAATTCTAAACACAATAAACACCAAAGCAAATAATCATAAGATAAAGAAGCGTTACAAGCCAAATAATAGAAAACTATATTAACCATGTTAAATCCGATTAAATGCTGATTTATTTGTTTAGTGCAATGGCTACTTATCTCGAGGCGGCATATCATTCTTAAGACATAGGCAGGACATCATCCTAAGACCTAGACATGATTAATCCTGCCACAATGAACGCATCCACATAAAGCATCCTTTAGTTTAATTATAATCTATCATAGGGAATTAAAGCAGTGGTGATCCTGTTAATACCCTAGCCCATCGGGACTTTACCCACTTATTGCTTGATGTTATCTTATACGCCGGTAGTCCACCACCCAAATCAATTATCAATTAATTAAGAACACTACTGATTGAACAATTATCGGGTCACCTACCGGTCCAACTAAGCTCGAAATCAAAGGGTAAGGACAGGGTGTCATTTGTGATCCTATTGATTCGGGCATATAAACACAACATAGAGAGCTACCCCGGCATCTAGATTACTGGTTAAGTCTCACTAGACCCAGTTAAATGATAGGTCACATGTACAAACACATAAACAAGTATAAGGCGATAAACATAATTAAACAACAATGATAAATTAAGCAAGCCGGATTAAAAAAACCAAATATTATAATCTTCATTAACATGGCTAAAACCCGAGTGTGTTAGCTCACAATCATTGTCATTTTACAAGCGTGATCAAACAATTAGAAATCGAATGATTAAGAAAGTAAGAATTACATGATGTCTTCTATGGAATTATGGTTGGTGCTTGACCTTGGCTGCTTCTAATATCTTGGAAAACTCGAATTCAGAGTATGGTATAGAGAATGTAATTTTTGCACCATGAAACTCATTTTTGAGCCTCGTATTTATAGTGTTTGAAAATAGCCTGGATACGCCGTATGTAGTAAGGTGCATACTGCGTATGGGGTTAATTCCCTTGGAGTTCGCGATAAGATCAAATCAATAAAGATTAATTGCCATCAATCACATTAACTTCGTATCTTTGACTGATGACCAGCTAGGCATACAGCGTATGGGTGAGCAGTAGATACGCCGAATCGAGAATTGATCATTACGCGTATTCTTGTGATGTGTTGGCGCTGATACGCTGTATCTTCTTTGCTGGATACGGCGTATGGTAGCAGATAACAGTTTCTTCAAATGTCTTCGTTTTTGTTCCAGAATTGCGCCTTTTAACTTTGTCTTCACAAGTTACTCTATAATTACTACAATCATAAACTTTAAGTAATTAAGTACCAATATCTTGCAATAATTATATAAAAGTGGGTAAAATATATGGGATAAATGATGGTAAAATGTGATGTTATTTGATACTATCACACATTCCTTTTCGTTTGTGGCCAGAAATGGTTTTTAGTAAGGCGCTTTAAGTGTTTTAAGATAACTTCTAATGACGAGTCATTGGAATAACAACGGTGGTGATAAAACAACTTTTGTCACATAAGGAGAACTTAGAATGAGCTGTTGGATCTTGTCCTACAGAGGTGATGATATTCTTTATATATGGGTCGTTTAGCAAGAAAGTGCTTTAAACTGCACTCATTTGTCTTCACAAAAGATGCCTGCCCAATAAATAGTGTCTCTATTTTTTCAATGCCAAAACCAAAGCCAGTAGTTCCTTATCATAAGTAGATTATAATCGATTAGACAAGATTAACCTTAACAAAAAAATGCAATCCGGTGCCCTAATTGTAAGAAAATAGCTTTGACTCTAGCCAAAGAAGCATCACATTCAACCATGAAAGTGTCAGGATCATTATCATATCGAGTTGATGTTGTTATGGTGTCGGGTGGCCGACCAAAAAACCAGCCGACCACCACCATGGTGGTGGTGAAAGACTTAGAGAGAGAAAGTAGAAGGAAGAAAAGATGGTATATTAGCTTTAGAGAGAGAAACCTAATACACCCAATGACAAGCCTCACCCCTCTTTGGAAGTAAGGAGGGGATATACATAGTCCCTTACACACCTAACTTATTACATTTAACACTTCTAGTCCTTGTGTATATGACGGCTAATAACTAATTGTAATTTCGTAAATGGCGCTTACATTTTAGGGCTAACAATCTTCTCCTAATGTGGAGACATACAGAACTAGTTACAATGTTCCTAAGAAGTACAAATACAACAAAATAAAGTCTTCTAAGGTGCTTCTAATGCTGAGGAAGATGTCTTCATAGACTCTTTTCTGGCGAAGTTTCTAAATCAGCTTCCCCCAAACCAATATTCGTATCTTGAGTAGATTCTTAAACATTGATGTAGCTCGAACGATCTTCTAATAATGACATTTGAAGTGCACAGCGGAATTTTGTAGAAGAATCAGCCAACCACACCAACTAATACTACTTCTTTGACATTTGGTCTTGATGATTATCTGTTTGGGGGAACATGCAAGAGACCAGCAACAAATCTTCTCACGCTTGCAGAATACTTTACACAAACCATACTAAGTAAAGTAGTATACACTACTTCCCCCTGGAAGTTGACATGATATCATCAAAGTACACGTTTCCCCCCATGATGGTTTTGAACTCTCGCTCGAGAAGTTCTTGTCATAAGCAAAAATCTTAAAAAGTTATGAAAGACATTGAAGAATTTTGAAAGATTTTGCTGAGACTGTGAAGTACCATTGACGTTCTGTAGCTTCAATTATCCCATCAGAATTGCTGATCACATCTCTACTCTTTTAATCTCTCTGTCTAACTCTTTACCAACCCCTTATCATTTTGTCGACTATCTGTAGTGACCACTAATGGAGAAAACTCGATATGACAAACTTGAAACTGAAGTACAATCCCTAAAATTTGTTACTTAAGCTTGCACTATTGTAGATTGAAGAACGATGTAGAGGAAAAATCTCTAAGTACCATATACCCAATATCAAAAGTATATAAAAATACAACACCTCTTGAAACTATCCACATCGCATATGTGTGTGACACTAAGCACTACAATGTAACTCCTTTAAGTGATAGCCATACACCGTGAGCACTACAACGTAACTCCTTACATCAGGTATAACTAGATAGATCAAGTCTTAATCTTTAACCTTAAGGCTCAAGCAAGTTATCTTTGAAAGTCATGCATCCAGCCAACCTCGACTTAAAGATAAAATAAGTACACTTCTCCGTGAAATCCTACTTCAATCTCAAATAAGTAATACCAAATAAACTCCGTAATCACTTTGACATTTAATTACCAAAATTAGCCTTGACGTTTAAATGAATCTTGATAAGGATCAATCCCGGTCTCATCACTAAAAATAGTCACTTTATCGTTACGTAACCCAAAAATAAGCATTAACCCACTAATACCAAATTGCAACCCAAATAAGAACACATTATGTAACCATAGCTCAAATTTTTGGTAGTGTCATTATAGGCCCAATATCATCCGAACATATAAGCCTAAAAATATGAATCCTTATAATAAACTACACCCTAATTTTTTGTTGTATAAAAGTGTTCTCATCATTACCCTAATATAATTTCCATAGCATCATACGCATCCATCAACACAAACTACTCTCCCCATATATAATCACAGCCACCAAGAAAAAATACTGCCATTTATTCATTCATCACCAAAATAAAATAACTCAAATCCTTTTATTCTTGATCCTTTGTCTCAAAAGAGTCCATAAGCACTAACCCTTTTAGTTTAATCAGACGCATAACCAATAATAACAATAAAAAAAATTATGTGTCAATCCTCCTTTATTCTATACAGATAACAAACAACACAAATTAAAAACACCACCCTTTGACTTGACAAGAACAGCTTCTAGATCTCCATATGAGGTCTCGGGTAGGTATTATTTGTTTAGTGTTTGTTTTATGTACCAACGAAACAAAGAATGATAATAACATGATTGTAATTAAGCTTTCTTTAATTTTTGAATATTGATTGAGGGTTTGTTAACCTTTACAGATCCATGATGATGTTGGTGATTTTAGTGTCATCGACAGCCATTTAGGTAATGATGATTTACTAGAGACCAATGATGTTTTATGTTCGGCTCGGATATGAGTTAGGGAAGTGTGGAGTGCATACTCGTTAAGGTAACATGAAATAAACCAAGATGGGATATGTAGATTTTACGACATAAACTTTATGTTTACGCTGTAAACTCTTGTTGGGTTAAGGACTTAAGCCTTTGGATGTTTACCTCGTAACCTGTACGAATAGTTTACGCCGTAACATGTTTCTAGTTTTAAGGCTTATAGTTTATGCCATAATCTATGTTGATATTACGTCATAACAAGTAAAATTGTGTAGATTTTACGCCGTAACAACTTGTGTTACGTCTTAAAGTTTATGACCAGTTGGTTGTAAAATTTAGTTTTAACCAACTTTAACTACCCAAAACTTCCTAAAAATGTCTAAGTTTCCTGTTATATCTACAGGTACTTTTTGTCTTAGAAGATATACGAAAAACATACATACAATTCATTCATTGTTCATAATTTGTGATCTTGTGCCTAGAACACAAATTGATTCTCTTTGTATTATCCCGATAGAGATTTCATGCAACCCAGGCATCAAATAGGGTCGAAATACTTTATACAGAAAGTGAACAAACACGATACAGTAGAGATATCTAGGATCATCACACACACCCTAATTTCTAACAAACATATAAAGTAATTTTCATTGTGATCGTGGATGGAAATACGGTGAAGGATATGACAACAAACTTTGGGAAATTAGACAAGTTTGAGGGTCATGAATTTAGGCGATGGAAAAAGAAGATGCATTTCTTGTTGACAACTTTGAAGGTGGTTTATGTGTTGACAACACCAATCCAAAAATGGTGGAAAATGAGACAGTGGAAGAAATAAGATAGGGGCAGAATGGGAGAACGATGACTACATATACAGGGGACACATCTTAAATGGTATGCTGGACTCTCTCTTTGATGTATATACGTATGTTGAATCGACTAAGGAGTTGTGAGATTCACTCGAATCCAAGTACATGGCAGAGGATGCTTCGAGTAAGAAGTTCCTGGTGAGTAATTTCAATAATTACAAAATGGTCGATTCTAGGCCGGTCATGGAACAGTTTAATGAACTCCTTAAGATCCTTGGATAATACACACAACATGGCTTGAAAATAGATGAATCTATTTCTGTTTCAAGTATTATTGATAAGTTGCCTCCTTCCTAGAAG
>BQNB010011971.1:30735-71672 GCA_026074375.1 Tanacetum coccineum
AGAGCCACGTCGCTCTAATTTTCAAAACAAATGGTTTTAAAAATTGAGTACGATCCATGTATCAAATTACCCATTAAGGGGGATTAAATATGAAAAGTGTTTTGTTGATTAACTTGTATTAGTTTTGATGTTATATACACTAATTATACTAGCTCGAGATAAAAATGATGCTTAAAATAAGTGTTATATGTTCGGTATCAAATTCAGAAAGTTGTACACCTTTCCGCAAAGTCAGAAAACAATTTTTTACAAAAATCATAATTCTGAGTATCAGGTGGGCGGCCCCCTTAAATATTTGGGCGGCCCCCTTAATTTTAAGGGGACCACCTGTCTGATTCGGCAGATTTTCAAAAACTTTGAAAAATCATATAAAATCAACCGTAAGTCCGTAGAAGTCGTGTCACCCTCCATTTCGAAGAGAATTGAGTCTACTTACATATAAAAATACTTTCAAGTATTTATTTCAAACTTAAGTTAGTTAGAAAGGCAAAATATTACTTATTGTCCAAAACGTTAAGTCTTGTTTTAATGTAAAACTTGTATTTTATCTTTTCCTTTCGAGTCGGACATCTCTAGTCGATATATCTTTGAAAAATGGTGTAATTAACTTTTCAAAAATATTAAACTTGATTTTTGAAATGGGGAGGAAAATATTTTATTTTCAAATAAAACCGAGCCAAGTATACATTGTTGTATCTAATACACAAAACTACGACAAGTACTTTTATGTGTTATGCTATGTGATTGTGTGCACTTCTTTATATCTTAAGTTTGTTAATAGAAATTATTAAATGATCGTTGCTATTTGTAATTAAGCTAATTGAATATCTAAGCACATGTGTCATGTACACTATTCATTTGTTGCTAGTTTTTCGGATTATGCATAACTAGAACTTATGCTAGATTTCATGCATTAAGATTGCGAAATTATTCTTGCATTGCATATAGCCATAGATCACTTAATTTACAAATGTTACATAAACATCTTGTAAATCTTTTCGGATATGGGAATATACTTAGGAATAAGAGTTCAATAACTTGTCAAGTATATTATTAAATGTATTAAAACTAGTCACCTAAATATTTCCAACGATTTAATATATTTTCAACAACACGACTAAATATTTTCAACAACTTGTTTTGTTTGACTTTGGGTTGGTTAAACAAAAGAAAAGATTGTATTAATACATTAATAACTAAGAAAAAGAGAATGTGTGTGCTTGCATGGTTCTAACATACACACATAATTATATTTTTTAAACATATAGTATTTTACAAAAGATGTATGTTGTATCAAAATGGTTAGAAAACTCATACTCATAAAATGTCAAAAACTATGTATATTATACATAATAACAAATAGTTTTTCGCACAAGTAAAATTTACAACAATCTTGGAATATGAAATTAACTTATCATTATTAATCAAACTCACCTTACAACTAATCTTGGGATTAATGGAACACACTACTTAAATATTTATCTATTAAATGAGTGTTCGTGAGGGTCAAGAAAGATTTCGAGAATATATCAATTCATTATTCAAATTATGATTGATATCTTTATTGAATCTAATTGACAAATTTTCGTGTATGGACATGAAATCGGATTCTTATTTGTTTAGTTTCAAGATTATATCAAAATATAACAAAAGATATCATCTTAGATCTACATAACTCAATCACACTTGATTGATATGAAAATAATTACATCCTTTTCTAGATGAAAAGAATATGCATCGGATCATAACTCACACGTGTGTTGATGATCATATTGATCACTTGTTCAAAGTTTGTGTTCCAATATTATACCAATATGTTCAATACATGCATAAAATACACAATAAAATAGGATTGACGACTTGGATGTTTCGTCCAAAATATTCAAGTAATTTACATTGCAATGCAATTAGCAAATGTGTCATTTTCGAAAAACCAAACACGAGCAAACTAACAATATATGTAAACTTTGCTCATACAACATAAAAGCACAACTCAAAGCTAAAATTCACTTTTAACTAAATTCTCAAATAAGAAAAATATTCTTGTTTATTCACCTAGGATAACATGATGTTTGAGAAACATTATGTTTAAAGATTTTATGGAAATCACAAACTCAATTAAGATAAATAATCTTGATGAAATTCATTTCATATGACATGAAATGGAGAATTCTTAAAACATTTTCAATATAACATATTTGTCACAAATAAGCACATATTTTGGCTTTTGAAAAATCAAACACGTTAAATATCACATGTGACAACTACACATGTAAGATGACTAAGTATAAGACATCCATTAAATCAAGCAATATGTAATCGAAACCAAACAATCTATAGATCTTGAACAAAAGATTAAAACATCTTGTTTACGCTTATCTTAGAATTCTACACATCTTGATTAGGATTATGCGAACCAGAATTAAAGTATGTTAGTTGAGTCATGTTAGGCCCTCTATGAAATGATAATACAAACTTTATCTTTGCTACACTTCATTAGGCAAATATAAGAACTCTATTTTGTCTAACATGAGAATGACTACTGGAGAATCTATTGCACTAGAAATTCAATTTGACCTAACGGTTGAATTGCTTCCAAGAGTGAAGTTGGGTTCGGTGTATAACCCGTAAAAATGGTCGTGTTTAGCCTGAATTGAGCACCACTAGTGATAGTCTCATATTCATTCTCTAATTTGATTAAATGGCTCTTCCTAAATATGCCTAATGATAGTCTACATCGATAGACTTTGTATATCATTAGGAGTACACACTAAGCACGTAGAAATTAGGCTTTTCCTTAGTCAATCTAGACACAATGCACCTCACATATGTGCTTTAATGTTTCAAGATGATTACTTGTTCACATGTAATGTAATTATATGTCTTCGTGATCTTGATGCTCAATGTTTAATTGCTTAGATATTAAATGCATGTCCACTATAAAGGCATTTGTCTTTTTCTAGCAATTTAGATAAAATATTTCTTAGTTTATCTAAATGACACATGCTCCTAAATGCTAAATGCTAACATGTCTAACACTCCTCCAAGTAGGTTTGACAACTTAAATATTTCATCCGAAATATTCAAGTATCTTTAACTTGCGATCGCAAACGTTAAAGGTCATATCCGAAAGTTCATATTCAAGCCTTTTAACAACACATGTTAAAATGCTCTTCCTAAAGCTAAAAGCTTACATCAACCTTCGCGTGACAAAGGTCTTACGAGTTTCTACATAAGTGATTCGTAGCATCTTTAATATACACACCTTAAGACTAAGTACTTTCACATCCGTTAGTCTTTTCCATTCCCTTATGAATGTAGGATGGTTTATCCGTCATGCCTCACCTCATACACAAGAGGAATTGAACATAATCCATCGATCTTAGGAATAGAATACTCATTATAATTTTCCCAATCATTCTTCGTCGACAGAATGTCCAAAAGGAAATATCTTCATCGAAAAAGTTTCGTCGGAAGACAACATCGCCGGCATCCTCACTAAACCACTCAAACGTGAACCTTTTTAAGTCTAGGTCTAGGAATGATGAAACAAATCTCATAAACAAGCATTCTCCCCCCCCCATTTTAATAGTCTTGTTACTATTAAATACATTCAGCCGATAAATCTCGACAACTTAATCATTTCATCCGAAATGTTTAAGCATTTTTAATTCGCGAAATGCAAATTAACAAATGCACTTCATTGTTTCAAGTCCTAAGGTCGTTTCACAAAAACCTTTTTCAACCCTCTATTATTATATAGATTGTTTAATATTTTCTGTCCACATATCTGATATCCAACCCTTTAAGACAACCTCGTACCTCATCGTGTGATTGTTCTATGATCATTCGCAATACTCGAGAAGAGCTACGTAACTTCGCGAATGAAGTTCATCGTATGCTAACCGTCATCTATCATGACATTGTCAAGCTCATCGCTTCCGTTGTTATTTCTCTTCACCTATTCTTTTTATTCCACAATTTATGTCCGGATGAGCACGGATTAGAAAGGAAGGGAAACACACATCTTCACATATGTCCTTTAACCAAACACTCTCAAGAACTAACATAGGTGATTCTTATTCACTAGAAACCACAAGATACACTTCTACCATACACTCAAACCTCATAACTATTATTCACTCTTGTTAGTGATCACTAGTTCTAGTACATCCCCAAATCACCAAAGTGAAATGAAAAACCAAGTCATCCTTACTACTATCAACCTCGAGTTATCCACCTAGTCATCTTCACAAGAAGACTCACCATGTAACCCCACAAGTGAATTTCATAATGAAATGTGTCGCATCTTCATATCCCGACACTCATAAGCATGTGTGCCTATGTTGTCAAAAGTCAAGTGAATTTCGTAATGAAATGCGTCTCATCCTCATATCCCGACACTCATAAGCATGTGTGCCTATGTTGTCAAAAGTTAAGTGAATTTCATAATGAAATGCGTCTCATCCAATCATTTCCACTGTTTAACAAGTGAAGAACACAAAGAAGATATTCAATCTTCAAAGTGTTGTTGAGTCATCACAATATCGTGTCTTTCATTTGTTCATTTCCGCTTTTGAGCAAGTGAAGAACACAAAGAAGATATTCAACCTTCAAGTGTTGTTGAGTCATCACAATGTCGTGTCTTTCATTTGTTCATTTCTGCTTTTGAGCAAGTGAAGAACACAAAGAAGATATTCAACCTTCAAGTGTTGTTGAGTCATCACAATGTCGTGTCTTTCACTTTTCTTCCACATTTTTTTTACATTTTCCAACCTTGTTCATCAACATTAACAACCAACAAAACACCCAACAAACCTATAGTCAACACCTTCCCTTTCCATTCACGCTCATCCTTCTTCGTTTATGTTTCCTTAACCAATCATCCTTATCATCAACATTTAGTTCGACCTAAAGTCTTACGATAATGTTTATCCTTAAACACCCCAAACATGAAAAGCATACATAATGCTTAACAAAGAAACCTTGAGGATTTAGGAATCTCTCAACACAACACCTTAGTCCTATCAAACCACAATCATCATATGTTAATAACTTTCCTTATCCATATGGACATCTTGGAAGGAGTCATTCTCATAATAAGACTTGTTGGTCAAGTCTTAGTCCTTAAGCACGTGTAAGTCAAATCTTATCATTGGTTCCTAAACATTCTCATGTCTTAAGCATTCATCATTTTTCTTTATTTAGGTTGTTGTCTTTAGTGCCACACTTTATAGTGCATATACCTAAAACATACATGATTTGTTCCCCACTAAATGTCTTGCATATATATCTATCATCATCATTATATATATATATATATATATGCATTTTTCTACTAACTTTGTTTTGTAGCACTTTTCCGTTACTCGATTTCTTGGTGCCCTAATCAAGGGGGAGCATACACCAAGGGGGAGCATACACTAAGGGGGAGCATACACCAAGGGGGGTCATTTTCAAATGTCCAAGCCATTACGTTTGCAACCGTTTAAGACATCTACGCATTTCTTGATATGTGTATTTCATCCCTATATATACTTTTTTTGCATAAAACTAACCATTGATGTAGGTTTAGAGTTTGCAACTAATTTGATCCATGGATCCGCTTAGATCAATCTTCAAGGGATGTCATTATTTAAAGGGGATTGATAGAATAAAGACTTCACTTAGGATGATGCAAGCTCGCCTCTTTGATTGAAGAGCTGAAGTGTAGTAAAAGTCTCGTCTAGGAGTCCACCTTTTTATTTTGACAAAAGGGGGAGAAGAAGTGTAAACAAGTAACTTTAATACCATTTTTACTATGCTTAATAAACAAACCAACATTCTAATCGGATTAATAATGGTTAATACAGTTTTCTTATATAAGGTTCGACCGCTCTTTCATACTTTGTTAATTATCTTGTATGGGTAAAAGTGCCTTGAATTGATTATAGACACCAACCAAACCGTGCCAGTCTCTCAGGCTGAAAACCCTTTATTTTTCGTTAGAATTAGGATATTAGACTGACATAGGTTTAACATAGGTTTAGAATAAAATAAAATTAACATAGATTAGATAATCAAGATATTAATTAAATTGATAGACTTAACCTCGCTTTAAGTGTTTGACACCCTACTTACCACGAAACTACTACCGACCGGGTACATGCCCGTTAAAGTGTTGTTTTTGGTTTAGTCGGCAAAATATAATTTTAAAACTTGAATCAATAAAATATACACCACACAACGACACATCAAATGGATACGAACACTAACTCAAAAATGTGACCATAAACACCCTACAGTCGCGCGACCTTTTGTCACACACATTCGAAAACGCATGTGTGACTATATGTATATCGTCACACTTTTTTGGTGTAGCCAAATCCACTTTTTGTACTAGTGAGAGTCATCTTAGCTTCGTTGTTTTTGCCGAGTTTCTTCTTTTGATCATCCTTGAGAATAAAAAGGCCAAGTGTAGGTATTTATAGGCCAAAAATCCCAAAAGTGTAAAAGCACTTCGCAAGTGGTGCGCTGCCCACGAGTCAGCACGTGGCCAGCCCATTAAATTCCCGCAGTGTTTTCTTAGGATTTTGGCATTTTAAATACCCGCACTTGTTAAACCCCAATTGTACTTCACGTCATGACCTTTCAATCATTCTTACACGCAAGGTCAACCAACTCATATTAACCATTTGATAAAAGCATTTGTGAAGTGTTTAAAAGATATTTAGTGGTCGTTTGTCCGATATCAAAGAGACATAAAAAGAACTATCGGATAAGGGTATATTTTGTATTCCTCCAAAGTAAATGGTCTACTTAGAAACTAACCATGGTTTGAGAAGTGAGTTAGGATAGAAAGAAATATTCCAAGAATATGCTAAACTTGGTGAGGAAGTGTGGATGTTATGGGTGGAGAATTTAAATTTGAATTTCAAATTAAATTTCAACATGTGTGAAATAAAAGGGAGAATGAGAATGAATTGTATGTGAGTTGGCTTAGATATGATGTTGATGTGATGGAAAGGAGCCTCTTGTTTGAGATTCAAAATTCAATTTTGAATTTGAATTACACATGTAGGATAAAGATAAGGAAGTGATGAGGTATGTTAGATTGGTATGTGGCATGATTAAGGGTTACGATAAAAGCATGTGTATATGTGTAATTTGAATTTCACACATGAGATAGTATGTGAGTGAGGAGAGGATAAGTGTTTAAATATATGTGAAATTCAAATGAAGATTGTGTGAGGAAGATGATGAATAGGAGATATATGGTGGAGAATGTTTTGATGTGATATATAGGAGCCTATATTCGAATGTTAGGGGACAACAAGTACAATGAGGTACAAGGTGTAAGAGAATGTGAGTTGTCCCATTTGAGGATAATACTGAGAAATCTTTAAGTGAGGAAGGTTTAAGCTTATGAAGGTTTGAAAAGAAGAAGTATGAGGATGATGATAAGTATGAAATCAAAAGATTGATTTGGGTTTAATAATCGCATTTCCATAAAAGAGAAAATAGTGGGCACATGTGATTATGTGTTGGTTTAAGAAAGGAATGTTTAGAGTGCGTGGAAGGTATAATCATTTTTTGGGTAAGAAAGGCTTGAAAAATGATTAGGAATAATGTGTTGTAGGAAGTGTGGTAGAGAAGTGGTGTATGGAAGAATGTGGGAGTTTTCAAAAACATATTGTATGTGTGGGAAGTGATAAAATCCAAAGCATAATCAACTTCCAAATACCACAAACTCAATTAGTCATTTAGACTTTAATCCATGATAATTAACAATGGATGTGATCACTAATCATCTTGATGCAAACAAGCTAAGTACTTTGCATCTCAAGTAAAGCATATCCCATAATAGGAAGGATGCGTTTACGCAAAGTGACATTTGACGTAGTTTGACCAATAAGGGAGTAAGACCTGTTACGTGATTAGAATCAACGTAAATCCGGATTAAGGTCAAATGAATACTTTCGTTTGATGGTATGTTGAAAGTATGTTCATACTTCATTTAGAAAGAAGTTTCGACTTTGGATAAAGACGTTTGATAAAAGAATTGAGTTGGCGATTTGTTGAAAACAGGAGGATTTTTGCTCCTCTCTAAGTCTAAACCTAATTTGGAGTGTTCCCAAATGCTCAAATATCATATTCATACCTTTATTGAAGTTTCCAAATGTGTCGGGTAAGAGGAAAGCCAACATTGCATAATCTATAAAAAAAATGGACTTCGCGAGTGGTGCGCTGGCCATGCGCTGACGCGTGCCCAATGCGCCAGTTTCACAACTCCATTTTTCCGGATTGTGGCTATCGTTTATTATTTTACATTTTGCGAACGTTTATTTGTCATCGTTAAAACATAAAAGAGATCATAGTCAATGTTGCACCAACAATGGGTATCACTGGCACTAGTAGTACATCTAGGTATGATAATTCAGATGCATACTATCGTAAATGGCAACAAAGGTGAGGGAAAAGAAAGAATTAGAAATATAGGCATTGGTGGTAGTAGTAGTACATCCAGATTTGCTGTAATCTGGATGTAGATTATGATAATGGTAGCAAAAGCAAGGGAATGAGAAGGGGCAAAAATGGAAATATAGGCATTGTTGGTAGTAGTAGTACATTCGGATGCAGTCATCCGGATGCATATTATGATAATGGGATATGTGGCGGTACTAATGTCAATGAAACTGAGACATCACAACATGCACGTGGTTCGCAACAAACAATACCTAATCATCCATCCCAAAGGCCGATGATTACACTCTATTATGGTGGGTATGTATCTGTAAGTTTATTAAAGGTGATGTTACTTTTTTACCTAATGTTTCATGTTTCAATCCTGTAATTTTACAGAAGGCCACATTAGCCCTGATATTAGCAGTATTTTTATAATCATGTTTTATGGTCCTTGGGTGACGTGGAAATATTGTAGATTTATTAGAATAGGAAAATGTGAAAATAAATATCACATACAATCATCTTTCCTTAAACCAAAAGTTTAAGTTATATTTGTTAATTTAAAAGTTGATGTATATACAACATCAATGTCAATGGCATCCGTAAAAAATGCAGCTATGTATAGAGCTTTAGAAAAGGTAGTGTCGAATAGGTATTCTAATATGGTTCAAAAAATGCCCCTTGGTATAGCAAAACGAGTTCCATTTTAATACTACCTACGATGGTTTTAAAAAGACATATTCAGATTAGGTGATCCATCCCGACCACTTAAGTACGGTATGGAACAACAATAGAAACATTTTCTCTCCAAACAAATAAGTCAATTATTTTTTATAGTCAACATTTGCTATGAAATGACCTACGCCGTGTAATCATAGACGATATTTCTATTTCAGTTAAAGCTAATAGACTTATTAATTATATCTATGAACATATATTTCCAACTGTACATTACACTTACATCAAAATATAACATAGATTTAAAAAGTTTAGTGAAACACTCCAAAATAATTACTTTGAATCATGCCGAACATGAGAGGATCTTTTTCCTAACATAATACATAGCTAAAATAATGACATTTATTGTATAGATAAAAAAGCAAAGTCATTTGTTAAAAAGTACAACAGTGGTTCTAATTTGTAAAAAATAATTTTTTCATTACTTATTCACCCCACTGTTCTCCACTACAAATTAATATAGTCGTTTCTATTTTTTTTATTCTCTCTCTATTTTATCCTTTTCTTCCTTCAGCTCATACCTCCATCAAAAGTTAAAACTTTAAGATCTAATCTCTCATATTTTTTTTTCTTTACTAATGCAACATGGATTTAAAATTTGATGCCCCTTAAACTTTGATGCCCAGGGCCATCGCCCACCTCCCCGGTACCTATACGTTGACCGGCTCTTCTGCTATGTATAGTGCTTTAGAAAAGGTTAATATCAATGTAGGTATTCTAATCTATCAATCATTCTCGTGGATGCTTCTCGTAGGCCACTTTATCGGCTAAACATCAGGTTGGAACTGAGTTTATGCGTTCTATAAGTCGTAAGCCACAAGTTGGATAGAGATCAACTTCGATTAGTGAGAATATGATTGATAGGGCTCTGGAATACTTAGGAGGAAAACGATATATGTTCAGCTCGACAAAACAGCTTAACTAAGGCAGTATGGTTAAGTGTCAAAAATACTGTCATGAGATCATAACCATTCTTCAACACGCATATGGTTTAGTGTCAAGAGACATATCTGACATTTGCCTCTGATATTATATTTGAGATGTGTTTTATCACATAGAACGACTTTTCTGTGTTTCACATGGACGTTGTTAAAAATAATTGTTGTGTGTTTAGGATCGAACTCAAGGATCCTGGGATTGCACATCACTACAAGTAACGAGTAAGTACAAATATAATTTATTTATTGATTTTACACGTAAATAGTTAATGATCGTTAAGTTTTTTGTTTGTTAAATGGAAATGACGCGAACGACTAAACAGAAGGCTAAGAGAATTGGAGATCAATGGAATTATAGAGTTTGTGTTGAAATAGGATTAGCTTCAATGTTAAGGTTATCTAATAGAACTCAAATACACTATATGTACCCTATAAATACCACAAGGGTTTTTCATAGGCGTAAATAGACTGTAAAAGCAAAAAATCACTTCTCTGGTTGTCATTCAATATATTCGGCTGAATAGTATTAAAATTTAAACCGAATTAGATTTCTTGTTTTACGAGTTTACGGACTAAGAGCTAGTTCTTGGTAACTCTTGGTAATAGCGTGTGTACAAGACGGTCCTGATTCAATCTTCCTTTAGATTGTTTTTCTTGGTAGTTTATTGATTCTTGTTTTGCTCGAATCAAAAAGGGTATGTAACCTAATTCTTTGAGTTAATTTATTTATGCATTTTAATTGATCCTAATTGCTTCCGCTATATTATATACTTTGATGTTTATAAATTATAAATTGTTATGAATGTTTAATTCCATCAGTGGCCATCTCGAGCCAAATTTTTAACATGGTTAATAATTACCCAGATTATACTGATTTATGGTTTTTATTATTTTATTTTGGATCGGTAATATTTTTTTTTGAACCGAATTTTTTTTTATACTCGAAGTTTTGAATGTTCGATGTGAAAGAAAAAAAATTTGTGCCGGGTCGAAAATAAATTTTGTAAACTGTTCTGAAGAAAATTTTTTGTAGTGAAACCAAAAATTTAATTTTTTTGTTCGCAAAGATTTATGTTAGGTTCGGTTATACAAATTTTTTTTTGGTTTTCGAACATATATTTGTTTTGATCGAACAATTTTAAATATTAAAACCTAATAATCATAATTTTAGTACATGTTAAATTGTCATGCATGTATATGGAGTACGATCATGGTCCTGTTAATTTAATTGTTAAGTAACATGTAATTAAATTGTAGGATCCATGGAAATCATGCATGTTTTCATGGATATAAGATACTTATTTGTTACATGAAATTGTATGACATTTAAGTTAGTTTGGATAAATCGCTAAAATTCGGGATAAAGACTATTATATTGATTGTGATTATATGATATGTTAAAAACTAGTATTTTAATTAGGGTTTCATCATATAAAAATGGAACTGCATGTGGCTATATGATTTACCAATGACTGATTAAATGTTATTAATGTGTTTGTTAATTTTAGTCTATTAATTTTAATATACTGTTTGTTGTTGATTTGTAATTATGTTGTAATTGTTGGAAACAAATTGGTAGATTTTCAATGAAAAATAAACTATAGATCTATAATCCTTAATAATTAAGATAGTTTTGAAGATCAAATGCTTTGATTGGTATTTTGTACTGACATGGTTGAAAGGTCATCCAAAAATTGACAAAAACGTGTGTGGAGGTTTTATCGAAATCGACGAATGGTCCACAGACTAAAGAAGGAGGTTATTGCTTCAGCGGATGACAAATTTCTTCGCTTGCTTGTACGTCAAAATTGGATTACTAAGATGTTCTAAAAGTACCTCAAAAATTACTTAAGGGTGGATTTTGTTCTCCAATTATCACACCCGAAACACTACTAATGTTGAAAGATTATGCAAAAAAAGTACGGTATTTTGCTTATTGATGTGAGCTGCGAGTAATTGGGGCACTTCGTTTAATTGGTCATCCAATGCCATCGCTCAACCAACTATGGTTTATTTGATCTTACCTAAAAAGTTATAAAAAATGGTTTTATTAATGTATGCTATGGAGTTGTATGCAGTTGCTTCTCCATACTCATAAGTTTTTGATTCACTATATCCAAAAAATGAATACCCTTAAACTTTAGGTTCTATGCCATCTATATTAAAAGGTAACTTGACAATTATGATTAAGTCAAGGAGACCTTTGGACTCTATCGTTAGTGGCAAAGATAACCAGTATCATGCATTGTGTGAGATCTCACATAATGTGTTTACGTTCTTTAGATTAGAAATGATCTTAATCTAATTGAGTTACTTCGTGAGATCTGAAATCAAGGCATTAAGATGGGATGAAACATGTTTACAATGCAACTAGTTTGGCAATGTAATCCCAATAAATATCTAGTAAATTGAAACACTGTTTGCAATTAATTGTTCGACAAGTTTACCATGTTGAAACATTCTCAACTAGCAGATCACACCTGATGTGATGGGTTTATGTCAATATGGGCTCTAGTTTTCTAGGAGTTACTAAGGTTATATGTATATCACCTGGGTATATTTTATTTTCTTGAAATGGTCTTTCATTATCGAAATCTATAATGATTTTTTTGAACTTTTTCTGTAGAAAATGGCTCATTCGACAATTAACGCTTTAAGTTTGCGTTCAATTACTTTCTAATTGAACGAGAACATTTGACGCCAAATTTCAATGATGGCATCGTTCTTAAGAATTGTTTGAGGTGTGATACTTATGATTACTTTGTATAAGCTATGTCCTGATCAACCCCTGAGATGCAACAGTGAAGAAAAAGGCAGGCATGGAAAGAAGAATATAAAAAGCACTCAGATGTGGCTTGTATTATGCTTGGAAAAGGTACTGCTCTGCAAGGCAGTTTGAAAATTATCCCACCCCAAAACATTGCTGTGAAACTTCGTAAAATGTTTGTAGAAACCTCTGCTGTGAGAGATACGATCTTGGTAGTTACTCTACATAGATTGCAAACAGGCCCCTGGTAAATACTGTAAGTGAACCATGTATTGGAAATGAAAGGGCTCATGGACCAATTATCATTACACTTGGGAAACCATACGGACAATGATATGGCAGTTTAATTAATAACAGGTCCCATAAAAGGATTTCGGTGATTTTGTAAGAAACTTCATATTGCATTGCGTGGGAGAAGACGTGATGTGATTTACACGCATTGCTTCATTTGACTATGAAAGGTTTGAAGGATAAGGTCCCCTACTCCTCAAGTATTCTCAATACAAAAAGGGTAGGATAACAAGTCAAAACCGCAAGGAAACAAGCAGAAAAAGGGAAGAGGTAAGGCTGATAAGAACAAGCAAGTTGTGCCTTCTCAACCAAAGGCCTAAATCCCCTAAGAAAGAGAAGAAATCCTAATACAGGATCAAGATTAGTCACCAATGCCCACATGACTGGGCATTGGTAACGAGAAACTGCCCTCTTATCTCGAAGAGTGCGAGAAAATAAGAAGCAGTTGAGCATAGTGCTGCAGGTTCAGGTCATTTATTAGCAATTGAAATTAATTCAATCTTCCTCTCAAATTAAATTCTTGGGTTATATGATTACAGGGATGCGGTTTCAAGTTTTGTAATACGCTGCAGGGATTAATGCTGAAAGGAAACTCGGTTATGGGGATCGAATATTGCATATGGGCAATGGAGCACAGCAGTTGTTGAAGCCATATGAACGTATTGACTTTAGTTTTAACCTTCTGTTTAGTACTGAAATTAAACAATTGTTACTTTCAAACTTCTATTGTCTAGAGTGTTGTTCCTTTTTAATGTTTGTTGGATCTTGGTTTTAAACATATGTTGTAGTAATTGAATTTCGTTTCTTTTAAAATGGAGTTATTTATTTTAGTGCTATTTCTGTTGAATGGTGTGTTTTGAAATTGGACATGAATAAAAATGTCACCAAGAATAATATTTCTGTCTTTAGCATCAATAAGAAGAGTAAAGTTAGACTTGTATTCTTTTATCTTTGGCACTGTAGGAATTGCCCATATTGGCAAGACTCGCATGCAAAAGCTCAACGTGAAGTTCTTTTGGAAAAGTATCAATGAGGAAATTCATTTGATAAATGCGATTTGTATTTCTGGGAAGTTGACAAGAACCTTTTAATAGCAATATTGAAAGAGCTTACAGATCTACTTGGTCTAATTCATTACTGAGTGTGTGGACCACTTAGACATGTGTCAAGGAAAGGTGCTAGCTACTTCTTAACCTTTACGGATGATTTCAGTCGTTATGGATATGTTTATTTGCTTAAACATAAACATGAGGTATTTGAAACATTTAAGGTTTTCAAAGCAGAAGTAGAACTGCAATAGAAAGAAGATTAAAGCTCTTTCGATCCGATTAGAGGTGGTGTAAATATTTAAGCCTAAGGTTTAAAGATTTTGCTAGTGATAAGGAATAGTTCAGAATCTTACTTCTTCCATATACTCCACAACAAAACGGTTTGGTGTATCTGAAGGAGTAAATCGTCCACTACTGATATGGTACGATCTATGATTTAATCTTACTACTCTACACCGTTATCGTTTGGGTATTATGCCTTAGAAATCTTCTGGAGCGTATTCTTTAATTTGGTTCCCACTAAGAAGGTTGATTAGACACCATATGAAATTATGGCATGGCAGAATTTTAGTAGTGCCGAATATGTTTTTAAATGGTCGGGGTTGTGAGGCGTATGTGAAAAGTGATCAGTGATGTAGTAACTCAAACAGAGATCTGTAAAGTGTATCTATTGTGTTAGGATACCCTAAGGAAGAAATCTATGGGTTACTATTTTTTACTTTTTCCACCTGAAAACAAAAGTAATTGTTGCAGGTATGGAGATTGTTCTTGAAAGTGATCTCATATCTAAGAATTCAGTGGGAGAGATTGTGATTGGATGTTGATCATATAGATACATTACCTTCTTGAAAAACACTGCGAGATTTCCAGTAGAGCCTGAAATGTCTTGGGTCCTCCACCGGAATTAATCATGTCGTAGGTCCGAAGGCCTAAAAATGCAACCCATCCGTCTCTGTTAAAATATGGGAGGTTGAGGATGATGATTAGTGTGAAATGGGATCTTGGTGATCCTGCTAATTATCGATGCTGCTATGATTGACTGATAAGGTTTTATGGAGGTGCAATGGATGAGGAAATGAAATCCTATTGTAAAGCTCAAATTTAAACGTCTTTGGATTGTAGTAGACCGCCCTCCTAATGCCAAGTAGTTAGGAGAAAGTGGCTATACAGAAGAAGGCTGACATGGATGGTAAAGTACAACTATAAAGCTCTGTCGGGTGGCCTAAGAGGATGCACTCTAAACTTTAGGGATTGTTACAGAGGAGGACCTTTTCTCCAGTAGCAGATCTAGGCTATTAGGATTCTCATAGGGCATAGCTGCATTTTACTATGATTATGAGATGTGGAAAAGGATGTTTAGAAACTGCCTTTTGAAATGGTCGCTTAGATGAGGACATGCTATATGGAGCAACTGAAGGGTTGTTGATCCAACAAGTTCCTAACGGTGTATGCAAACTTCAAAGGGCCAGTTTATGGGTTTGAAGCAGCATCACTCAATGAATAATAGAAACGATTGATGAAGAAATCAATTGTTTGGCTTTATTCACAATCGTTATGAGCATGATGTAGATATCGCACAAAGCTAGTGGGAGTGATGGTAGTATTCTTAATCTATATGTGACGACTCATTTTGATTATGCTCATATGGAAATAACATTCCCCGTAAAAGAAAAAAAGTTAAGGAAGTAAGGACTATCTTGGAAAATGTTTTTCTGTGAAGGATTTAGGAGAAGCTGTCATTAACATTTCTGGGATTTAAAGATATATAGAGATAGATCTCTGCGGTTGAATTGACTTAACAAAGTGCTTTACAATCGTTAAAGATATTGAAGAAATTAATTTGCAGAGAAACTTCTGTAAGAAAGGTTTTATACGATGGAAGTCAACATTTGAATTTGAGTAATGAAATGTGTGCATTCATCAGATGATGGATAAAGCTTACGCATGAAAAGGGGTTACTTATGTTTCAGGCTGGTGGATCGCTATCATGTCTATGCTGTAAGGTGCACAAGGCCAGATGTGAGTTTGCTCAAATAGACTTGGTCAGTCGGTTTATCAACAGAATCCGGGGAAGCTCCTCTGGGTTGATTGTTGAACATATTCTAAGTATGTGAGGAATACGAAAGATATGTTTTTAGTATATGGCGGAATCCAGATACAGAACTTGATGATTACAGGTTTCTGTGATGCGTCTGGCAATGCGTTAAGATGAGTACAATAGTCTCAGCGGGTTTATGTCGCATTGTTGTCAATGGTAGGAGCAGTGAATGAAGAGCAAAGAAAGCAGAATTTACCATTGCGATGCATAGCGACACAATCTGCAAGTACATGGGGCGTCAGAAGCTGCATGGAGAGCAGTTTGGATTAGGAAGTTATGTTGAAGATCTGTTGGAGTGATGCTCGTCATATGTAGAAACCTATTATTTTGTAGAGTTGTGACAATTCTGCTTGCTATCATATTTCGCCAATGAACTGGACGTCATAATGAAAGAGGCGCCATACATTTTCTGCGGAGATATCACTTATGTTCGAGTAACAAAGATCGAGAGTGGTGAAATCAAGTTAATAAAAGTTCACACATGATAAAAAACCGAGCTGATGCTTTTTATACTAAAGCTTTTACTAGAGGAAAACGTTAGTGAACTGGCCAATGGAAAATTGGAATTCGATTACTAGTAGTTTATGCATATTGTGATTAGTATTTGTTAAAGGACTACTCGTTTGTGTAAACATTTATTATTTGATAAAATAATATGTTGGTTGTGTTTATTTTGTTATTAAATTTTGTATCCTATTTTAAATGTTTTTATATCCTATGAATATTATATTAGTTAATGTCAGTTTACGTTTAATAGTCTATAGGGAATATTGTTATATCAGAACAAATTTAATGTTTGGTGGGTAATTACTGAAAGTATATTGAAGTATGTGATTACATACCAAATTTAATGATATTGCGATGAATTATCCCAATATGTGATTGTACTTGTGGATCTTGTCATTAAGTAATTCATAAATGTATCCATCTGACTTGAGATACCAGGAAAACTGTCATGGATCTAATGCATTTCAGTAAGGAATTTAAGAGCTTAGTAACTGGTAGTATACTGGATTGTTTTCTGAAGTGTTGTCCAAAAGTCGCATAAGTTTTGCTTGTAGTCTAAAATAAAGTAATTTGTTTCCTTAAAATCGTTTTGAAGTTTAATACAGCTGGGCCCTCGTGGGATGGTAAGATGTATGTGTGGCCTAATCACCCAAGATTTTATGGAATACGTCAGAAGACTTGGTTTAATGCGTGGTCATCGGGGCTAATAAACGAGAAACATAATCAAGTTCATTAATGAATGACTTTGAGATCCATATCTTATTAACATTGTTATTAGAAACAAAAAGGATAATAATAATGATGAATCATTAAATGGGTTTTTCCAGGCGAGGACCTTACTTGAGATAGATCCTTGATATGGCATCGGCGTGTGTAACTAGACGCTGAACCGATGTGATAAACACTCATTAAATTTTGTCTAAGTGGGGAGTTGTCGTTTATTTTATGGACGTTTATAAAATTATAGTTGTGTTTAGGATCGAGAACTCAGATACGGGTTTGCAATCATACAAGTTAAACGATTTAATAAATATATTTATTTAATGATTTTACACGTAAATAGTTAATGATCGGTTAAGGGTTTAATGGAAAGTGTCTAACGATCTAAACAGAAGGACTTAAAAGAGAAAATTTGGAGATCAATGGAATAATAGAGTTTGTGTTGAAATAGGATATAGAGCATCATTGTTTCAAAAAAAAAAATGGCTTATCCTTATAGAAATCAATCATAAACACTAATATCTTACATCTATAAATACCAAAGGGTTTTTCATAGGGTAAATACACTTAGTAATACAAAAACGCACTTCTCTTTTGTCTTCAATATATCAGGTCATTGTCGATGGGATGCTGCTCGTAGAGCCACATATGACAACATCAATGTTGGAAATGATTTATGCGTTCTTAAGCCGTATGCCACAAGTTGGATCGATCAATCCGATTAGGAGAATATGATTGATAGGCTCTGGAATACCTCAAGATGGAAAAAGAAATACGCTTCAGCTCAATAAAACAGATTAACTGAGGCAGATGGTCAAGTGTCAAAACATACTATCGGATCCATAACCATTCTTCAACTCAATGGTCTAGTGTCAATACATATCTGACATTTGCGTATCACATAGAACGACTTTTCTGTGTATTTGGTAATGTTGCACTTTTGATTTGGTAAGGGAACTTCTGTCAGTTACGAGTGTCTTGGATATAACTCTCAACAAATGTTGCAAACTACATAAGTTCCCAATGCCACTTTAAGTTGCATAACGCCATTTAGAGCCCTACTTTCCCTTTGTCTGCCGTTCTGCAACCTCTATAAGTAACACTAGTATTTAGCCTATTTTCTTGGAGTGAAGTAATATTATATATCCTGGGTTACACAAAATAGGTTTAAAATTTTAATATTTATTGTTCTACACTTCTGGGTGATTGGTAACTTTACACACGTGACTAGTAATTTTATACCGTTCTAAAGTTTTCTCTTTTACGTTAAGTAGAAACTTATTCAAAGCTTAGATCCTTTTATTATTAAAATTGGGCGATTCAATACAAGATCAGCTCAAAACATGTAACTTAGGTACATGTGTAATTATATTAGGGTGAACAAAACAGTATTTGCGCAAACATAAAGGACAAACAACCACATACATTTAAAACTATCATATATGTTTTTATTGCCCTATTTAAAAGGGATATCCTATCTCTTTACCATCTTCTTGAAATGGTTCAGGTATGATGTTATTTAGGACTATTGTATATTAGTTGTTTATTTGAAAACAACATTATCTTATAGAAAAGATCCATATATGTATATTTTTTCTAAAATTATGTTCAAGTATTTTGTTTACAAATGCAATTCTTTAAGTTTTAATCTTTCTGATTTATCTTGATACAATGTAGGTGCAAATGTTGGAAGAGAAGATAAGAAATTTGCAAGAGCATAACACACAAATGAGATCAAGATTGGAAATAGAGATCCAAGTGCACCTATAACGATAAATGGAATGTCAAGTACCGGAACACATACAACAACGAGAATTGGAGGCGAATGCTCATGAACGGTCTTTACACTTGCTAATGGTACTAGTTGATTCATAAGGTAAAAGTCCTGACTTTTTAGCCTTTCATATGTTTATCCCTCAGGTCGTTGCTACGTAGGGGGCTTCTTCTTAGTCAGCACAAAGTCTGTAAGAGTGGAACTTAAAGTCCTTTGGTATCCTTGTCCTACGTCAAGGATTCTAGAACAAGATGAATTCGACTCAAGTTGTGGGCGTAGCAGAGCTTGTACATTATCTTACCAGCAGGGTAAATTTAGCATTGAGAAGTTATCATCTTATTTCATGAGATGATAAACAATGATAACTAAAGCCCCTATCAGATTGGTATTTAAACTACTTGGTATTAAGAGAAGCGGGGTTGCTCTAATCATAAAAAGAGGGTTGGTTTAGCCTATATGGAGTGTGAATGGTTCTTTAATAGATGCCTCCTGCCCAGGAATAATTTTTCCAAAGCTATTAGCATAGCGGAGAGTGGCAACTAAAGATGAATGATATTAACTCGATGGTAAGGATATTTAACGATCCGAGTCCCCCTCAATAGTTGGATATTGTCACATCATTATGAATATTTGGATTAGATACTCTAATTTCATCTTGTATGTTTCAATGGTTCTATTTGGATTTTGAAACTTTCTCGATGTAATGATATTTCGTAATAGATACATGATTAGCATTTTGAATGACTCTATCTTTAATCATGAATTATCATTTTGATGTACTCGTTTCATTTAATCCATTTGAATATAGGACTACATAACTTTGAGCTTTATTATGTACAGTTATTTGCCTTTATCGATGACATTCCGACAATTATCACCGACAGAAATGTGACATTTTACTGTCTACAGTATTTCGACTGTTTCAGACTGAATTTTTACCGATGAATTTCCAACACAAATTATCCTGACTGATTTCCGAAGGAAACATTAATAACAAAATTTCGACACATACTCTTTGTCATTGTTTCTGATAGAATTCCGGCGGTTGCTAATTACCAACCATACAGAGACGGAGTCAGAAAATGATATTAGGGGGGGCTCAATTTTTTTTTCAGATAATAGGGGAGCACCGACAAAAAAAGTTATCTGGCTTCCATAGTTATCCGATCAAAAAACTGCTTTTTCCCCTTTCCCATTGAAATAAGCTAGTCATCGCCGTTGGGGGGCGGGGCGAGCACCCCCCACCCCCCCCCCCCCCCCCCCCCCACTGGCTTCAGGTCATAGGCATAACCAATAACTAACAGACGGCATATTATTTTTGTCACGAATCCATCAGAAACCACTTATACTGACGGATCTCCAACAAAAACGTCTGTCACTAAAGACCTGTCATGTAGTAGTGATTGTTATGACCGGTAACAATGAAACTTAAATAAACAAATTTAAAGAGTTCTTAAGTTTAAAGTTCATGCTAAAAGACCTAGAAAAGCCTATATAGTTTTTCAAGTATTGAAGTCTTAGAAACTGAAAGTGGTATATATTTAAATGAGAGAAAATATTGTTTGGAATTACTCGCCATAATAAACACCCTTTATATATATACAGTTTATCTCCTAAATGGATGGCAACTATCAATATATATGAGTGACCAAGATATACCCTATTAAAACATCAAATCGATAAAAACATTACATTAGATATTGGATTTAAGTTCATTTATATATCAAACATTTAGTTTGATAGATTGGTTAAAAAATCCTTATCTTGTAAACATATAACTTTTTTTTGTTGGTTTTAACTCCTTGCTAGTATTTTTATAAATTCAGCCGTTCAAAAAAAAAAAAAAAAACCTTTATTTACATATCAAGAGACACATCTGTGTCACTCATTGTTAACAAACCTATTTTCATCTTTTTTTTTTCAAATATTAATATCTCTTAAACCGTTGATCGTTAAGCGAAAAAAATATACCATCGCGACGAGTATTTAATTATCTTTCTATAGATGGGCACTTTGATATACTTTCGACAAACATTTTTTTCACGTTTTTTTACGTTTTTCGTCTTTTTTTTTTCTTCGTTGTTCAAACTTGCATGAGGAATCACATGTGATTAAACACTAATTTTAATATTCTAATAAAATCACTTGTGATTTTTTACCAACTGTGATTTTTTCACTTGTGATTATAGAAGTTTCATAAATAAACTACTATAATCTATAATTGGTATACAATGCGTGTGATATATGGTTGGAAAACAAAGAATGTATGTATCCATTGCAAAAAAGGGAAAACTTTTTTATTTATAGATAAATACTTATGTCAATTTTAGTACGGATGTTTAGTGTTCAAACTTTTTTTTAGTGTAAAATCAAATGTGATATTAATTCGAATTTTGGTGCAGCTAAGAAAACATGAGAAAAACAAAAAAATAAGTTTGTCGAAAGTATATTAAAGTATCTGTCTATAGAAAAATAATTAAATGTTGGTCGTGCCGGCGTAATTTGTTTTGTCTAATGATTAACGGTTTATGAGATATTTAAATTATAAAAGATATGTGTAATTAAAATTTTAATTTAAATATTAATTAATATTTTTAAAAGAAAATTGAGGGGTTGATTTGTTATATTAGAAAAGTTTGGTATGCCCTTTTAGATATTGACATATAGACTTTTAGACTTTTCGAAATTAGAGTAGTCTAGGCATCTTCTAAGATCTTTTACAACTTAATAGATGTGAAACCAGTAGGAGACTTATTGAAATCTCCAAAATATTTTTGAGATGTGTCTTACTCATCTTGAATAGCGTAAAATCTTTTGGATTCCCAAGCATCCAAGTCGCACAATTGGCAAGTCAGACTTGGATGCTTAGAAGTCCGAGAGATCATAACTATATTCATCCCAGTCATATTGTTCAACTGTTTTGGCTTACCTGCTAGTTCAAGAAAAGTCGATTGAGCAAGGAGTCTTCTGTAACGATCTACATGATATGTTTGAGTATTAATAGACCATTAACCATATGCAAAATACGTGTGTAATAGTTCATTATCGTGTGTTCGTAATGTACTAATCATTACCTGTAGTGAAATAGTAGTCCGAGATATTTATGTACGAATGAGATTATTGCAAATGAATAGGACAATAATTAAGCAAACTTCATTAATCTTCATCGTAAATAACGTCTATTTTATAGAATCATTTATTCCATGCAATTAAACCCATTTTGTATAATTATTGCAGAGAATTGTTACTTAATCGTTTATATTTGAGAATTGCAGTAATTAAGGCGTACTTGGTGAAGATTAGCTAAAAGGCACGCATTATATAGCTTAAACGAAGATATTTGAATATTACTGTTCTGAAGACCAATACGCCGTATCCATCAAGGAAGATACGGCGTATTTTTGCCTGCACTCACCAAAGACCACGAAAGAAACAAGATCCAATACGCCGTATCCAGGAATGGCAATACGTCGTATTAAAGCTTTTCGGGAATAAAATATTCTGAAAGATATCAAACGTGGTCCCTACTCCAAGAAACCCCCAATACGTTGTATTCAAGACATTGGATACGCCGTATCGAACTGACTTCAGACCCTATAAATAGAAAACTCAAAAACGAGTTTTAAGTGTGCTATATCATATTCTCGATACCTAAACCACAAAAGTCGATTTTCAAAGGAGAAAAAGAGCAGAAGAGGTCGAGCAACACGATTTATTCCATAGGAGACAGCGTGTAATTTCTTATGCTCTTGTAATCGTTCAGTTTTTGGTATCATTCGTTAACTCGGTTAGTTTACCTTGGCTAAATCATTACTCTTGTATTAATTATGACGTTTGAAGGCTAGTACCTTCGGGTATTAGCCATTGTTATGAAGATCTTAATGTTTGGTTGTTTATCTTGATTTCTTAATTTATAGTAGATTGCTTGTTTATGTTTATCAATTTATACTTATTTACATGCTTTTGTATGCGACCTATCATTCAACTGGATCTAGTGATACGGACCAAGTAATCTAGATACCGAGATAGCTCTCCATATAGTGATTTATACATCTAGACCAATATGATCACAATTAACGACCTATCTTCACCCTTTGATTATAAGCTTAGTTAGGCCATAAGGTGACCTTGGTATCAATGAGTACATTCTAATCAATTGGTAAAGACTCGGTTATTGGACTACTAATGTATGAATTGCCATTAAATAGTAAGTGAGTAAAGTCTCTATGAGCTAGGGTTTAACAAGATCATCATTGCTTTAATCCCTAAGATAGATTATAATCAGCAAATAAGGATGCTTTATGCAGATGCGTTTAATTGTGACAGAATTCTACGTGTCTAGGTCTTAGGAAGAAGTAACGCCTAAGTCTTAAGAATGATATGCCGCCTCAAGATAATTAATCATTACACTAATAAACAAACAAACGTTCTGATTGGATTAATAATGGTTAATACAGTTTTCTTATATTTAGCTAGACCGCTCTTTTATTTTTTGTTAATTTGCTTGCGTGTGTTTTAGTGTCTTGAATTGGTTTTAGTTACCACCAAACCCGTGCCAGTCTCTCAGACTGAAAAACCCCCATTTTCCATTAGATTTAGGATTAACATAGGTTTAGCATAGGTTTAACATAGATTAGACTAACTTAGATTAGAAAGACCAAAGTATTAATAATTTGAAAGTGTTCCTCGCTCTTAGTGATCGACACCCTACTTACTACGAAACTCCTATCGATCGGGTACACTGCCCGTTAAAGTGTTATTTTTGGTTAAGTCGGCAAAATATAAATTTAAAACTTGAATCATAATTTAACACCACACAACGACACAATCAAGTTTTTGGCGCCGTTGCCGTGGAGTGAGAATTAATCTTGATTTTTATTTGATATTTTAGTTTTTAGCATTAGATTAGATCTAACCCTTAGGATAAGTGTAATTTAGATTAGTGTATAATTTTGTATATTCTGTATATTTGCTTGTATATTTGTGTGTTTAATTGTTTGCGTGTTTTAATTGTTTTCTCTAGTACACTGTTCTGATCGATAACCTGATACAGCGTATCCACTTCTATTGAATATGGTGTATCGATCATCTGAAACAGAAGCTGAAATTTCGTATTTCCGTGCTTAATTTTTCTATCTTTCTTCATAGCAAATCCTGCTGATATTTTTACCTTTGTGATAGATCATACTTATCAGAGCTAGTTGATTGAAGAAGATACTACAAGAAGTCATGGCAGAACTACTTCTAAATAAATGCATGGAGAAAGCTCAAACTGAATCAAATCTTTCTATTACTAATACCAATAATGATATGAACATTAAACTCAACAAGGAATTTTTAACGGAATTACAAAGTAATGCATACCACGGAATACATCATAAAGACGTGGTGGAACACATTGCTATGGTACTTGAAATGCTTGATTTAATCAACATTCCTGGTGTAGACTCCCATCGATTAAGAATGAAGGTTTTTTCTCTCTCACTAGCTAATGACGCATGACAATGGTGGATAAACGAGAGGGAAGAAAAAATCAACACTTGGGAGGAACTTGTTGTGAATTTTTTTTTTGTAAATTCTACCCCGAATCATACGATGGAAAAGAAGAAATGTTGGACGAAGGAAATAACTAGGGGATTGATCCACTTGAATTCATATCACGAGTAAATTCATCATTCAAAAACCACATGAGAGTGGATGGAAGAACTAAAAAGGTATTGTTCCATTCTTGGCTTAATGGAAGTTGGAATAAAAGACGGATGAATGACATCATCCAAAGTAGTAGTGACACTAATACTGACTCGATCTTCAAGCCTTATGTGAAAACTCGAGAGAAGAACAATACTGAAAAAGATGATGAATAAAGACAAACGAAGCACAAATGCAATGATGCGAATTTGGAAGCTAAGAACACATCTAACACTTTAAATTATAAGCAGCCTAATAAAAGGATGTGCAATGTTGAGAGGTTCGAAGCTATTAAATATTCACTTGGACCCAACGAAGAATACATTGCTATAAGAAGATGTGAATATAATACTTAGGAAAGGAACGAAGATACTATGTCCCAAATCTACCAAGAAATTTTTCAGAAAAAGGACGACGGATGGAAGGTGACGCGCACCGAATGAAAGGAAGCTAGAAAAAAGTCTAACTTAAAGACTTCGATGTAAACAAAAGTGCTTCCCGGAAGACAACCCGGATTGTTATTTATTTTTATCGAGTCTGTCTTCCCAAACATCAATACGGCGTATCCGCTCCATACCATACGGTGTATTAAATGTCTGGACGTTATCGGTCCTTTATTTTTAGGCACTTTAAACATTATTGCCAGTTATGTCAATACGGCGTATTCATGCACTTGATACGGCGTATTCAACAGACTGACCCGTATTAGATACTTTTTACAGGTTTCTTGATATCGCGTATTCTAGTTTATGGATACGGCGTATTGGTTTTCTGTACAGTTTGTTTAGCTTATTTAGATTAACCGTAGATACCCGAGATAGGAATTTTGCATGTTTTTTCTATATTTTGCACAGAACCTCAATGGAAAAGAAATCGACGAAGTTGGTGAAGTATCAATCATTCGGAATCCTATGTGTGTTGTAGTCATGCTGGTATCCAGATGTATTTACAATACACATCCTTGCTCATAAACTCAACTTGGAGAATCTATCGAGCAAAATACCAGAGGAGTTTCTCATTCTAATTTTTTTTAATTCTCGTATTTAATGTTTTAGCTATACAATGAGGACATTGTATAATTCAAGTGGGGGGATGGGAATTAGAATGATACTTGTCCTATTTTTAACACTAAAATACTTAAATTTAAAAAAAAATCAAGCATACTTTTGTGAAATTACTTGATACAAAACCCGCACACAATAACCCTTGTTAGATATTGTGAGGATTTAACCTTATCCGTTTTCAAATGTTTACCCAAATTCCACAAAATATGAGTGTGCCGGTGATGTTGTAGACTTTAGAACTTGGCTTGTTATATCTATTCGAGACCACAATAATGAGTACTATGAATTTTGATGGAGTAACTTGTTTAAATTGGTAAATTTTTAGGATTACACCAAAAAAGCATATACATGTTTTATTAACTAACTACACCGGTGAGTTAACCCTCATATAAACCCTTTGTTTACTCTCATCTTAAGAGTAAGATGCCCCTAGAAAAACCAATAGAGCCAATCCTTTAGAAATTACATCAACTATCTGTTTCATTACACCTTTATACCTTAGTCTACCCTGTTAGATTATGTCTATTTATCAGTTGCTAGTTGCTTAAAGTGTAAAGTATGTATTTTCAGAGTCTTGTGTTAATTTTCTATCTTTGGTACGGTTGGGAAGAAATTTACACATTACAAATGGGAATGTATAAAGTAGTCAAAACTCATGTATTTTTATTACCAACGCAATTATTGGTACGTCCGAAGAATGAAAAATTACCGAAGGAATTATCCGGAGTTATTATGATCATAAAGATGGTAAAATTACACCGAGTTTTGTAGTATAGTGTTAGCAAAAAAAAAAAATAAGAGAAAAATCGCAACAAAAAAATAGAAGGAAAGTTTGGAGATAATCGCAAGAGCTTAGACCTAAGGAATTAATAAGATTGATTATTCGTTGATACGTCTTAAAAATCAATGATGTAGAGTATTGTATAAAGTGGAAGATATCGCCACTTGTCTTGTAAAAGTTTATAAAGTATGGGATGATTGGAAAGTTGACCGTTACGGGAACGCCAACTTAGGTTGTTGTTTTTTAACAATGATAAAGACGTTTGTATATAGTTGTGTCTTTATCATAGTAATGGTCAGGAAAAAAGTGTCTAGCAACTTATATCTTGGACCTAATCTATCTAATCTATTTGTTTCGTAATTTTTGTTTAACAACAATTTTGATTCCCTTTCCTAATCATTAACCATGGTTTTATTAAACACGAATGAGATGATCCGAGCATGAAGTCTCCTTTCCGTCATTACGGTCATGTTATGCATGTCTCAGCTGCCTTGTTGTGGTTTATAAAACTGATTAGGGAAAGTTTAGAAATCCTTACCCTATATTACTCTACTAGTCCTCTCTTTAGCTTATTCGAGGTGGGAGTGAGCAGTCACATTGTTCTATCCCGTCGGTTACGTGTGTTATGTGTGGTCTTTGTCGCCCTCCGGGAATATTGGTTATCAGTAAATATTATTAGAGTAATCAACCTAAGCCTATCACAAAAACCCCTTTTATCTTTATAAACAGTTACTCTTAATCAAGTAGTGGAGATTGTTGTATCTTTCCAAGCCCTATATAGAATACTCGTTACGACCGAGCAATGAGCGAATTAGTGTACATGTTAACCACATAATTAGTTGAGTGAATTTGAGTGTTCATCATCTTCCTATTTCGTGAGTGTTTTGTTGTGTACTAGTAATAGACCAAATAAATGCTTAAACATAAAAAATCCTTAGGGATACCTTTTTAAAACTTCTAAATGGCTACTTGAGGACAATAGGATTCAGTGGAGATATTTGATGACATCAAAAAAAGTCTCTTTATGCATCATATACCATTTAATTAACACCCATTTTGGTATAATTATTTTTAAAAAATTATTACTTATCGTTTATAATTGAGAAATTGCGTAATTAGGATACTTGGTGAAGATTACTCAAAGGCATGCATTCTGTAGCTTAAATGAATATATTTGAATATACCCGTCTGAAACCAATACGCCTATCCTCAAGAACCTAAGACCACAAAGGAACAAGATCAATATACGTCGTATCCCAGGAAAGAGCAAACTTGTATACAATTCGTTTGAATATAAAAATATTCTGGAAGATATCAAACGTGGTCCCTACTTCAAGAAACCCCCAATACGTTGTATCCAAGACTTTGGATACGTCGCATAGAACCAACTTCAGACCCTATAAATAAAAAACTCAAAAACAGAGTTTTTAGTGCGCTATATATCATATTCTTGATACCTAAACCACAAAAGTCGATTTTCAGAGGAGAAAAAGAGCAGAAGAGGTCGAGCAACGCGATTCATTCCATAGGAGACAACGTGTAATTTCTTATACTTTTGTAATCGTTCAGTTTTTGTATCACTCGTTAACTCGTTAGTTTACCTTGGCTAAATCATTACTCCTTGTAAAATTATGACGTATTAAGGCGACCCAACCTTCGGGTTATTACCATTGTAGAAGATCCTTAATGTTTGGATTGCTTTTGTTTATGTTATTAATATTATACTTTTTTTTTTACGGTGCCTTTTGTACTACCTATCATTCAACTGGATCTAGTGATACAGACCAAGTAATCTAGATACCGGGATAGCTCTCCGTATAGTGATTTATACATTTAGACCAATAGGATCAAAATTAACGACCTATCTTCACCCTTTGATTGTGAGCTTAGTTGGGCCATAAGTTGAGAGCTTAGTTGGGCCATAAGGTGACTTTGGTATCAACGAGTACGTTCTAATCAATTGGTAAAGACTCGGTTAGTAGACTACTAGTGTATGAATTACCATTAAACAGTAAGTGGGTAAAGTCTCTATGAGCTAGGGTTTAACAAGATCACAATTACTTTAATCCCTAAGATAGATTATAATAAGCAAATAAGGATGCTTTATGCGGATTCGTTTAATTGTGACAGAAATTATAACTGCTAAGGTCCTTTAGAAGAAGTAATGCTAATCTTAAGAATATATGCCTCGCCTCCAGATAAATAAATCATGCACTAATAAACAAACCAACGTTCTGATTTGGGGTTAATAATGTTAATATACAAGTTTTCTTATATTTGAGCTCTACGCAACTTTTAATCTTCTATTACTTTGCTTGCGTGTGTTTTATTGTCTTGAATTGGTTTTAGTCACTACCAAACCCGTGCCAATCTCTCAGACTGAAAACCCCCTTTTCTATTAGATTTAGGATTAACATAGGTTTAGCATAGATTAGACTAACTTAGATTAGAAAACCAAAGTATTAATAAATTGAAAGTGTTTCTCGCTCTTATTGATCAACACCTTACTACACGAAACTCCCATCGACGGGTTCACATGCCCTTAAAGTGTTGTTTTGATTAAGGTCGGTAACAAAAATATAAATTTAAAAATTTTAATCATAAAGTTAACACCACACAACGACACAATCACTCTTTCTCTCATATATATATATATATATTATCCAGTGAAATAATAAGTATAAATAAGAAGAATAAAAAGGATGTCTAGCCCACACATTTTAAATAGCGAGAGTAGAATTTTTAGGGAGATGCAACCTTTTTGTAGGTGCATTTTAAAATGTGTGTGTTTGTTAGGGTTATCTTCTTATCATTCTTATTTTAAGTTTTCTTTCTATTGATCATAACTCTCTCTCTCTCTCTCTCTCTATATAAAAATATATATAAATATATATATATATATAAATATAATATAAATATATAATATAAATATAAATAGTAAGAAATATTTACATTTAGAGTTTGTTTAACATCTCCCGCATGAAGAACATGTTCACCTAATGCAACTTTGTTATTGCCAACTTCATTAATCACACTAAAATGTTTACAAACGTCCACTTTGAAGCTAATAACGGTATGTTGTCGTGAGCCCAAGAACACCTTTTTAAAATCGAGTAACTGCTTCTTAGGTGCTTGTGGATCTTTGAAGGAGATGAGAACAATAGCACAATATGACCTCCCTCCATTTGCCCAACATTCGTTCTAGTCTCAACTTCAAATACTAAATCTCTACAAACATCATATGTTGCATCAATTGATGTACATTTAGATGATCGACAAACGTGAGCCCTATAACTTTGGTGCTTTAGTTAGGTGGTGAACATGTGAAGCATAGCTTAGCCCGAAACCATATAGATAAACAGTTTCCCCTCTTTAGAACCGGTATGTGTAACCAGGGTGACCATTGGTTGGGTCTGGTGATAGTGACTACTTGAGGCAGTCAATCTCCATAAAAACAAAGAAAGAAGTAGAGGATAATATTAGAGGATAAATGGGCCAAAGCCCATTTTCTGTCTATTCTTCTCATGCAGAATTACAACTTAAATACTAGTAGATGAAATACTTCAACTGTAAACGCTAAAGTTATGCACCTACTGTTAGAACATGTGATGGTGAGAACCACTAATGTTCGTTCTTCCTACTTTCATGCATGCACTGCTACTACTCTTAACGTCAACAAGAAACATTCAAATGCATGTGAAAAATATTAAAGTAGTGGCCGGTTAGTCAAACAGTGGTCAAGTCCTCCCTAAAGACTTGGAGATTTGGTCTTCTGAATCTTTAGTCTTCATAACGTGCAGGCCTTCGGGTCAACCAGGTTGGGCGGTGCGGTTTACTATGCATAGGAACCGTATCATCTGGTCTCATGTTCATATTGGTCATGGACAGCTTTTTCGCAAAAGATTGTGGGTATCATGTCATAGGTGGTCTTCCACCTATAAACATATATACATAAAGCTCTAAATGAGAATGATAAATGAGGTGAAATGAACGGGTCAAATAGCAATTTAAAACATAGCGCGCTTTATCCATTTTTGTATAAATAGCCAAAAACACCTCTTTTACATGCGAGGAGGAGTCACACATTAAATCTTACTTGGATTAAATCGGCCAAAAACTATATCAGCAAAAGCAGTGCCACCTGCTTCACAAGGGAACCCAACCCATAAGATACTTGTTATTTTTTAGTTCTTCTTTGCAGCTTGAATATCCATTCCCCCTCCCGACATTATAACAAGTATCACTGGTCCTTTAGATGCTGATGTTACTTCAGAAATAAGAGCGTTCTGCTATCCGGGTAGTGTTATATTTATTATATCTATAGTTTCATCATCTGTAGAGCTATTTGAACACATTACTAGAACCACCGCAGCTGTAGCTGCTACTTTTTTGGTCGCATCAATTTGAAAAATATAACATTCAACGTTGTTACAACGTGGTTCGTATATGGTTTGGACCAAGGCTGATAACCCTTGTACAGGAGTCATATATTGGCATGGAATTCCTAAATCAAACCAACATTCTATTTAGTCACATAAATATTAATGCAACTAAAAATACAGCTTCACATTTCTATTATTATATGTCCAACTAATTTGGCAAGACTCGTTTAGACAGAAATTTTGTTTTCCAATTTCAATACCCTATATTGAACACCATATTAAAGTTAGAGCTGATCTACCTGCATAGTTACCACCAAGCATGGCTCGTGTAGCATTAGCATTTGGTTCAATTACTGCTAGAGACTTAATTGTTGCTGGCACAAGTGGTAACGATCCAAGCTTGTTTTTTTAGTAAAACAATCCCTTGTTTCCTGGTTAGCCGGAGTGCACACATCCTTTGGACCTAGAGTCCCATACATTTGCTTGGTCGGGTTACCATCAAAGAACCCGAGTCTCATAAGCATCTCAATATTGTTTGAAACAACTCTATCAACCACCCACTTGTTTACTAGTCCAGCTTTTATAGCATTTAGTGTGTGCAGCCTTAGTGAATCTCTACAGTCTAACTCTGCAAAATTTTCCAATGTTTAACACATGTTGTGAAAAAAGTGTACAAACTAAATATTTTGTTTGTACATGCAATGAACATGGTATACGCTTAGTTTCACATACCCGCATTTAATGCATCTGCGACTGCGTCTTCTGCTGTTTTTTCCGAGTGATGTGAGTTCAACATGACGTCTAATGAATCACAATCAGAACTTATGTATCTGCAAACAAACTAATTATTAGCAAACACATAACTGTACAATATAAATGGCCCAGGTTAAAATGAGGTTTAAAGATTCACCCATTTAGCTTCCAGTGTCCTCGAATAATCCCTTTCAAAAGATTGGGATCACCACATGTTGGCTTCCCGTTAGCTTCAGTATAAGAGCACTAGGTACCCTCAAGCCATGGCACAAAAAAGTGCTGCCACATCATCAAAAGTGCTATGGCACCAGAAATGCTATGGCACCACATTCGGGTGGCTCCCTCGTTGGCTTCAAGCCATAGCCAAAATTGTGGTATTTTTTTTCATTTATATAAAATAAGAAATACACGATTACATTTAAATAAATTTTATTAAAATAAAAAACATTACATTTATAAAAAAAAGACATTATATAAAAATAAAAAACATATAAACCTATAAAAGATTGATTTTACAAAACAAGAAAACATCAAGGACTAATAATGTAAATCAATATATTATAAAAGGTTATAATTAAAATAAAAACAATAAAGCACCAAACCTGTCTTCTTCCTAAGTTCCCAGCTCCAACCTGCAAAACCAAAACAAAAAAAAACAGATCACAACACACAAAAACATCACAAAACGCACACACAAACACATCACAAACACATATAATAACCCACAAAACAAAAAAAAATAGAAAAGACTGGCGCTGGTTGGTCACCACGGCGCGAAGGCGGATGGCGCCAGCCGCGGTGTCGATGGCGCGAGAAATGCTTCGGCTGTTATGATGGCGCAGCCCCACCAGCCAAGTCTCCCTCTAAGCGATTTTACTACTATGAACAAGTGTGGTATCAAATTAAGCAAGTTAGACCCCCGTATTTTTCATATCAAAATCTCTCGGTTTAGCCTATTACACATATAAGGGTTCTCACACATGAGTTGCCAAACCATTATCCATTTAGACTGACGAAACAAACCATAGATTATGGGTCAACCCGACTCAAGTTCTTCCATTCGAGTCTTTTAAACAAATATTTTCCAATTAAAGTATCTATTTCATGGTCCAACTCGTATGGGTCCTATTCTTTTCAACCGCTTTTGCCTACTGTATTGACAACTTTATTTACAATTCAGCCAAAACAATTTCACCACACATTTTTCTTAAGTCAAGATTGATAACTTAGATTGAGAATTGATGATGAAGTTGAATTTGTAGGGAAACATGTACACTTTTAATTAAAATAAATCAGATTTCAATTAATAAATAATTAACAGAAAATAAATAACAGAACATTGTACTGTAAACTGGGTTTGAATTTGAATAGAATATTTGGAGGGGTAACTACTGAAGGATATTGAGATTATGGTTTGGAAATGTGCTGACATAGGAATGTAGCTGAATAGGTTTGTGAAATGTACTGAGATTCATGGTTTGAAATGTAATGACATTAGGTTGTATTATGTTCTATGTATACTTTTGAATCTCAGTTTGTAGCAAGGATTGTTTGCAGGGTTGGTGAAGTTATTATTATTATCCAACCACCTTACATTATCCCTATAAATAGCAATAACCCCTAATATCATTTTCACCTCAACCCTAGCCAGTTTTCACTTACTTCTCTGTTGATCAAGTATGGACAAAGGCAAAGGCAACGTACAGGTAAGTCTTTTTTGCGATTCTTATGTTATTTTAATCCTCACTGTTATCATTGAACAGGAATGTTGTAATGTGGGGTCTTCTAAATCCTTAGTTCCTCTCTTTGGTCAACCTAAAAGGCCAAGGCTGATGTTACCCCCAAGGATTGCTGAAAGCTTTAATAGTCGACCCTGCCGACCCAGAATTGATAAGGATGAGTAAGGGTATCCCAGTACTTATGATATATTTGATTATGATTACTGGGAACACATGGGATCAAGATAGAAAGTACTACTGATAAAGAATGAGGATGAGGTCATGACCACCAAGGATGATGACCTGCTATTTTATCAAGACACAATTCCCATTGACTAGTTTGTTTCCATTTGGTAAGCTATTGGATCAAAAGGATTAGAGAAAAGCCCCTACAATGCCTGTATCTAGCTGTGATTGGGACTTTGCACTACCGTGACATGGTTAAGCATTGAGAAAAATTGAGAAAGAAGACTCCTATAAGCATTGAAGATTGTGGTTGCAGGTTATGTGGTTCCAGATTGGTCTGCAGTATTTGTAGGTAATTGCTACATTATTTCCTATGTTATGGATCTTTAAAATGTCTTAAGTTATGTCCTTTTTAACTCTATTTCTATGGTATGTAAGCTACTAAAACACCTAAGTGATCATGTATGCATTGGTGTTTTTAGTTGCAGGTAACCTATATGCAGTTGGTATAATTTACAACCCCTAAGTAAAATGAGTAAAAGGGAGATACATAACAACACATTCATTAACAATCCAACAACCCACTGAAGTTAACAACACATTCATAACAAGACCCCAACTCACTATCATTAAAGATATTGGTTATACAAAGTCAAATATCAACACTTAACTTACGAGTTTAAAGGACCAAAGGAAATAGACATAGTGTTTCACCTTAATGAGTCAACACATACAAAGTACATATACTTCAACTAGCTGTGGTGTACGCTGTGTGGTTTGTGAACCTTGAAAACCAACTTGATTGTGAACCATGAGCAGCATCTCCATGACCAGCAACACCAGCTTGTTGTGAGACCACCCCCTTTTTTACTCTTGCAGCCTCTTGAATTATGACCAACCTGCTTACATGATTTGCAGTAACACTCTTTCCCTGTCATTGTCACTTCTAAGACTCATCAATTCATCTGCACGCTCACTAGACACACTTTTTCCTTTTCTTAGGAGGGTCTGCCAACGGTGGGTGAGGTTTTGGTGGGATAATGTTGTTGGACATCTGATTTCTCCAACCCTCGTGGTCTATTCACGGATTTATCCTTAAATTTATACATCTCTTTTCCATGTTGTGAAGCCATGACCTGGAAGACAATAAAGCTCTGGTAAATCCAGTTATCAATCCAATTGATATGTACCTGATCTCATATGGGAAGCAACTGCAATGTGTGGCAGGTATTCCACTCAACTTCCATTTTCCTACAACACATACTCTTTCACTGCAGATTATACCCATAATGATCACGCCACAAGGACAAGTTAACTTGATTAACAAGAGTCACTACCTATATCCATTACACCCTAGAGGACAATTACATCCAATAATTAATCTAACACAAGCAAGTAAAAATTTACATTTAAGAGCTCTTACCTTTTAACTTTTGCAGCAACCCGTACAATAACTTAAAGATCTATGGCAAGTACTTTGGTGTTTAAAGGTCCATCACACTGTTCTTGCACCTTCTGAACATATCACAAATCTCTCATAAGGTATTCATAATGTATCTAGACAATGATAATAGGCCTTTGTCCCTTCCATCTAGAACTGCCGTTAGAACATTCACTAAGTTTATTCAAAAAATATAGCTTTTTTGCCCTACCTGCACTACAATCACACCCATAGTTAGACATAACCCTTAATGCCAATACAAAAATATACAAGTATGTACCTGTAATAGTGAGACAGAGCCCAGTGTTGTGGTGTGGATCTTCCTCACCATTCATAACTTCTAAGTTTGATTTTTCATTTCTTTCATTCTTTTATCAAACTTCTGAATGGTGGAAGCAGTGGCACATTTCCATAACATTTCCTTGTAAAACTTACCTCTCCAAGACAATTTCATATTATCATAAATGTGTTTGAGACAAAACCTATGTTCTGCATTTGGAAAGTTCTCTGCTATGGCTGGTATCACACCCTAAGTAATTACAATATATGAGAAAAACTAGTATTATTATACAACAAAAAACAAAATTTAAAAAAAGAGTTTAAGTATGCAAAATTACCTTTCCTGTCAGATATAAAAGTAAAACAGTTGGAGATTCTGAAAAGCTCAAGATCATCACCTAGGCGTCAAAAGAACCACTTCCATGAATCCTTAGCATTCATGATTCAACTACAACATATGCAAGTGATCTTGACCCATTGTTGGGTCTACACCAACACAGATAGAATTTGACCAGGTATGTTCAGACAAGAAACAACCCGCAAGACCCAAGAAATCTCTTCCCCCACTTTGAAACCATCTATTTTTAAAGGGCCAAACATATGTAGATCCGCTTCATTTCTTTCTTCTACTGTCTGGATCTTCGTGGTGTTCAACTCTATCTAACTGTAGTTTTGGATTCTTCTCTTACAATTCAACAGTACTCTCTTAACTGTGCATACTGCTGTCTATACTTCCCAAACTCTTTTCATAAGCTATTTTTTAGCTCTGAACACCTTTCTGCTTTGAGACATCCTACTCAAAACTTAGTCTGCAAGTTTATCTTAAGGGTATTCCAAAAGTAATCTTGTCATTTGGTTTAATGGTTTCCTCTACATCCTTAGAAAGAAAAGTTGCTGTGCATTTTGATACTATTCTTGATTGTAGACATGTGTGAGTATCCTTAAGGGTTCTGACTTCCCAGGTGTCCTCATTGGGCAACTTGGACACTTGCATAGCCCAAGGACAAGCATAAGATTCCCTAGGTTTTGCCACTTTCTCTTTCTTAGAAATGGACTTGGGCTTTACTTTACTAATTGGGCCATTTTGATCACCAGTAAAAGGTATAACACTTCCCATGTCATTGTTAGCAAAATCTGGAACTTGGCCTTTACAAACAACCCTCACCCTTAGCTTGTCATTTTTTTTCAAGGATAATTGTCTTCTTTGTTCCACAGATACTCTAGTGACTTTATCCTTAACTAGTTTACTAGTAGCAAACTGTTCTCCTAGAAAGAAATCCTCTTTATAAACTCTTTCTCCTTTACCCTGTATTGCCTTATTCATCCTAGCAACTTTCCTTAATGCTTTTCTCCTAACACCTTCATCTGAATCACTTCCACTATCAAATTCCTCATGATCAACCTCTTCTAACTCAAACACTTCATTCTCCTCTAACACATTCTCTTTACATCCTAACCATTCTACCCCAGGATCTGTGTGTCTCTTAAACTCAGCCATATCAACATCTACATCCTCTATCAAGTTCTCTTCATCCACAAAATAGTCACTGTCTTCACTATCTGAACCAGAATCACTACCTGAACCATTCTCACTACCTGAACCATTCCTACTTGATTGCCCTACTTCTTTCCTACTAGACTGTTGACCTTTCTTAGATTTTATAGGCAACTTTTTTAAGGACTCCCTTAACCACTCATCCTCACTTACATCAACCTCTGCCTCATTACCAGAACTACTATCAGGTTGAGTCACATCAATAATTGTAGCCAAAGGCTCTTGTGTTAAAACATGTTGCTTTTTAACAGTATGGTCAGTGTACAGTTCTATAACCTTAAACTTATCAACATACATTAGCATTTCATACACATCTTTATCAACAACTAATTCTACAAGACCATTTTCTAGCTTTGAGTTAGGTTTCTTATAATAATAGGCCATACAAGGATTTTCATACCCTAACTCTTGCAGCATACTAGTTACTTCCACTATAGAAAAAGTATCAGAATCAATATCATCAACCCAATTTACCTTACCACCCTTGTAACGAGTCATAGGAGGAGGTGTGAATGTACCTCCATGGTTAATCTTTAGACAAAATACACTTGGAAACTCTCCTGTTGATAAAAACGAAAAATTCAAAATTAGGGTTTCAAAATTAGATTATACTTAACCTAATTGATTGACAAAAACACTTACTATAATCTTCATATGGATTGGCTTCTTGTCCCTTTTTCCGAACCCTCCATTGACACAGCATTGGGGATCCTTACCGGACTTCTTCCTAATTGGATTGGGGATTTAGGGTTCTTGGGGGTGGTGGGGATACAAATTTGGGGATGAATTGTGTTACTGAAAGTTTATATATATGCCTAAAATGGGCGCCAACTATGAATAGACGAAAATACCCCCCCCCTCAAATGCCACGTATGCCAACTTAACGGGATTGACTAACAAAAGTTAGTCAGAGGGACTAAACCCGATACGGGTCAAAAGTTTGGGGACTGGATCCGTTAAAAAGTTTCGGAGGGACTAAATCCGTTATACCCGACAAACAATAAAGCACCAAACCTATCTCCAACCTGCAAAACCAAAACAAAAAAAACAGATCACAACACACAAACACATCACAAAACGCACACACAAACACATCAGAAACACATATAATAACCCACAAAAAAAAAGGCTTTGGCGCTGGCTGGTCACCACGGCGCGAAGATCGATGGCGCCAGCCACGGTGTCGATAGCGCGAGAAATGCTTCGGCTATTATGATGGCGCAGCCCCACCAGCCAAAGGCACCTCTCCCTCTAAGAACACATAACACTCGCAACATTTCCGTCCAAAACGCAACTTTTGAATGGAGGTTGCAATGTATCTTCCATATCTTGCTTGGTAACCTTTTGGTATAAATAAACAAAACCCTTTATATCTTGATGAAGAAACCATGATTAAAACTTTATAATAAGGTTTCATTTGGGAAAAGAAATAATACAAAATATACCTCAGCATTGAAATGGTACCGATCATTGCCTTTCGAGTTATCCACATCATAAGCAGTGTAATGCTTACAACAAGCTCCAACTTTGAGTCGACTCTTTTCACCATCATCTCTTTCTTGTAAACCACGAACATAAGCTACCGTGTATTTACTAGTCAGAGTCGGGTCTTTTCCAGGTGCTTCTTGCCCTCTTCCCCATCTTGGACACGAAAGATATTTACATTTGGTGACCAAAATGTTAATCCCGCTAAACCCACATTGTACATTGCTCGTGCTTCAGTAGAAACCGCCTAAAACAAAATATCGTGATTAAGATACACACATTTTACATTGTTTGCTAGTTAGACCAATTAAGTACGCACGTCCATTAAAAACGAGCATATATAAAAAAGACCCAAAATAACATGTTGGATGATGAAAAATATGTCATCTTTCAAATTGGTATTGGAACATGGTATAAACGAATCTAGATACATATTACAAGTGTCGTAATAGTTTTATTAAATGAGTGTTCTTAACAAAAATGTGACCTTTCCAATGGTTTTGAACAAAGTTTCATTGAATGACGCCGCAGTGAGGATGACATGAGGGAAGCTAGTGGCTCGAGGGACCAAGTCGGAGAAAACGTTCTCAGGACCCGTGTTCGAAAGGCCATGCAAAGCCTCTGGCCACGAATTGTACATTGATATCCCAAGACGATCAATGCTACTTGCGTTGTTAACCAAGTATCCAATCTTCTCTTCAAGTTTCAACCATTTCACTAGATCATTGACACTTGTTTTCACATTCTGTGAAGAATCGCAAAAAGCATAGTTTTTCAAGATTGGATTTTTATCAAGGTCACAGGCGAAATTAGGTGAATTTTGGGATGCAACATTCGTCCACTGTGATGATAAAGCCAAAAGAAGAAAGGATAAGACAAGAACATGGAAACTTAGTGTTATAATGAAAATGCTACTATTATGAAGCGGAAGACAAATGTTTTAGGGAAAGAATGGTATCGTGGACTTCGTGTTTTTATAAGAGAGTTGTTGTTATTTAAAAATATAAATAAAGTTTTTAAACATTATTTGTATTAATATTGTCTTATATGTGTCTAGCATGCTGCGATCATTAGTGAGTCTTTTGTGACGTTTATTTGAAATCGTACTTTTGGTGTGATCATATCCTATAATTAAAACAAATTTAAAGAACTTTTGGTGCACAAGAAAATTTATATCCAATTTGAATGTCAGTATAACGTTTGATAAAATCTGAAACTCAAAATGTATAGAGAGAATATTATCCTAAAGAAAATTGTTACATTATATGACATGGTTCCAACGCCTATTTTGTTCGAAGTTCTTTTATCAGTGAGTACACATATATAAGTTTAGGATGACATGGTTTCTATTATTAACGAGGGGGAAAATAACCCGCGCGTTGCGGCGGTGCAACTTTATTATTAAGTATCGTGTGTAAAAAAATTTTCTCGATAAGTCAAGGGTTAATTTATGTTGATTTTTTATATTTGAGTGGTTTTTTTGTTCTTTTCATAACTAATTCTAGAATTAAAATACACTAACAATCCAGACAATTAAAAATGAGCGAACCGAGTCTGATCAGGTTCATTTTCTTTTATTTTTCTCCGATTAATCACATGATACCCACTGTCGCATCACGTGAGTATCGTGTTAGTTATAATATAATATATAAATAATCCATCATCTGAAGTGCCACAAACAAACTCTTAACAACCAAAATGACATATGCAACAAACCAAACCAAAACTGAGCAAGAGATATAATAAAAATTACCATTAATTTACAGTTGATCACCACATTAATACAATGTAATTAAATAGTAACTTGTTTATTCGTGTTTTTATAATCACCAATATTAATAACGTACTTCCAGACTCCCAACATATTTCTTTACATAATTTTACTACCTAAAAGAAAAAAATAATCAAAATGTTATTTATATATTTAAGCCTTAGATACCCAAGGCCTTTGGTCTAGTGGTATGTGAGTTCTCCACCAACTTAGAGGTTGTAGATTCAAGCATCGCTGGAGTCATTTGTGAGATATGGGGTATACGATGTGAAAAAAATACCGTTCTAAAAATAAAATAAAATAAAATAATTTAAGCCTTAGATTTTTTAAGCAAGCAAGAATCCATATCTATGTAGGATACTATTAAGAACTATTGATCATGTGGGCTTCCCAGCCTTGTCCTTCTTTGTTTCTAAACCCCATATGCAATGGGCTAAACAAAATGTAGTCTAGTATAAGTGTATAACACGCAAAAACAAAGGCCATCAAGAGCCCAACTATAGCCCG
>BQNB010011972.1:0-29618 GCA_026074375.1 Tanacetum coccineum
TAAAAACGGGTTTAACAACCCGTGAGTTGTGTTTTGGGGGGAAAAAAGGGCGGGAAAAGAAGTTGGGGGATATAACAGAGTGGGGTTTTTGTGGTTTTGGCAAAAGTGGCCCTCCATGGTGTTAAAGTGTATTGCACCCACGGTCCTTGTGGTGTACAAGTTAGGGGGGTTGGCAGTTTTGCCCCCCTACTTGTTACTTTGAGCAAATTGCAAAATTAACCCTTCTCTTTTCTTTTCCTCTTTTCTTCTTTTTTATATAAGTTTAGGGTTTGGCAATTTCAGCCCCTAAACTTATTTTTCTTGAACTTTGGCCCCGGGGTTGACTTGTGTTGATTTTGACTTTGACCAGTTGACTTTTCTGTTGACTTTTTGACTTGATTGACTTTTCGGCTTTGATTTGGCTTTGTCTTTCACAGTCTTTTCCATTCCGAGTCCGGTTTTTGTCGTTTTGGCTTTGTTTTTCGTCCTTTTCTTAGTTATCCGTTCCTGCACAACACAATTAGCAAAACAAGCGTATATTTGGCATTTTAAGTCCGTTTTTGGTTAATTTAGCTCGTTTTTAGAGGTAAAAGGTATGTGTATTTAAGCACATACCATGGCTCCAGTCAAAACCAGCTCCATCAATAGCCAACATGGCTTTAGAAGAAATTTCTTCCACATTTACAGTCCTTCTAGAGCTGTCTTGATTTCTGTTCCTATTATCTTGGTTTTTAAGTCCTCTGCATTCCCTTGCAAAGTGTCCCATATTGTGGTAGTTGAAATACTCCACCTTGGACTTGTCATATTGGTATGTGCTTAATTACACATACCTTGTTCCATTAAAAACAGACTTAAATGACCAAAAACATACCAAAAATACATTGTATTTGTATGTTTGCGTTTGTATTGTGCAGGAAACGGATATTCAAGAAAAAGAACAAAAAGAAAGCCAAAAAGCAAACAAATCCAAGCACGGAGTGGAAAGGGCAAAGTCAAAAGTCATCGAAATGAAGAGAATACAACTTGAGGGACTAAAACTGCCAAACCTCAAGTTGTGTTACAAAAAGACAAGGGCGAAAATAACAAAGTTATAAGAAGGAGGGACTAAAACTGCCAACCGGGTAGAGATTGCATTCAAGTTATACAACTTGAGGGGACCATTCTGCCTACTTCCCCAAAAAGTCTTCTCCCTCGCCCAACAAAACCCAGATACAACATGGTATTGTCCTCCCCATACTTCTCTCCCCCGCAAAACACTGTCCTCTTCCTAATCCAAAATATCATTTTTCCATCCACCCTACTAACCCAATCCCAGTTTTTGTATAAAGCCATGTTGGCAAGACCCCCACCATTCCCAAAACATTATTTTTCGATGGCTGAGATCGCCCCAAAAAAAGCACAAAATGAAAATTGAAGCTGGGATTCGTTTCAGAAGTACCTCCCACACATCTATGCACACTTTTGTTTTATAAATTCACTCCAAGAAAGAAGCACAAGCAGCCAAGTCCATGACTCGGCTATAAAATCGAGCTTATTTGTAAAGCCCCTTTGATGCAAATCTTAGTATAGTTTGTTACTAGTTAGTTTTTAATTAAATATCAGTTTTTAATCTTAGCTTAATTTCTTAAGTCATTTTACAGCTATTTTTCCTTCAAGCTTGTAAACACTTTTCAAGTTTTAATGCAAGTTTTGAGTTTTTAAGTTAAATTTGCCCAAGTGCCCAAGTTTTCTCTTAAATTGTGTTTTTGTATTTTGTGTTCAAAAAAGCCCCTCAACAAGTTACTTATTAGTTGTTTTATCTTTAAGTAAAAAATAAAAGTCCCCAGAGTAGTTTAAGAAGAAAATCACACAAATCACTCTCAAAATATACCACAGCTAATTTTTATAGGATGATAAACCAGTTCTGATGGGCTTTTATGGACTCTCACTAGCTTTGTTTTTATACAAGCAAGTAGCTTGTAGATTTCTTTGATTGGGCCCGGTTTTTGAGCAAGGGCTTTTGTAATACTCTCCTCTTTTCATTATTTTTTTATATCCTGTTCCTTAAGTAAGTGCGGGTTTTAGTTTTAGTTTTAAATTTAATACAACTGTTTGTTTTTTTTATATAATACTGCTAAGAACAAATTCAATGCATTAATTTTATGTGCCTATATTATTGATTAAAAATTTTTGCTTAATGCGTGTTTTAACTTTTTTGTTATTTGATAATATGTTTTTTTAATTAGTTTTGAAAATAAAAATGATTTTTGGGAAAATGTTAGTCCCCTGTTTTTGAACAGGCCATTAGCTAACTCCAAGTTAATACTGCTAGTTTCATCCTTTTGGAACAAGTACCACAACTTAAAGACTACCAGTACAACTCCAAGTTATTAACTCGATAGTTTATAACAGTTTTTTAAACTGTAGTTAAAACTGTTAGTTTCAAATTTTTTACATTTTTTATAGCTAGCAGTAAAATACTAACTCCAAGTTATTACTGTTAGTTTTTTGAACTGTTTAAAGTACTGGTAGTTCATTCTTAGCTATCAGCTTATTTATTTTCTGCTAATGAAGTTTTTCCTTAGCTTTTTAGAGTTAAATTTTTAAAATATTTTTCCATTACTGTCTTTGGGTAAGCTTATGTTTTTCCTTTTCTATAGTAATATTTCAAGAGTTACATTACAGTTTATTTTTTAGTTTTCGCTTTATTTATCATAAAGTCCCAATTCAGGTTGCTTATTCTTATGCCATTAAGTGCTTATTTTTGGGAGTTAAAACTTCTGTTTTAGCTTGTTTGCTTGATTAGATTATCTTTTGGTTTTTTATAACCCAAAGCAAGTACTAAACCCTAAAGCCCCTAACAAAGTTACAAACCTAAAGCTAGTAGTACTAACTCCAAGTTAGTACTGTTAGTTATAACAGTTAATACTGGTAGTTAATACTGTTAGTACTGTTGTTAGTACTGCTATGTTTCTCTTGTTTAATTTAGCTTAATTGCATGCTTAATTTGCTTATTTAGATTTAATTTTAGCTTATTTGATTTGTCCTAAGCTTATTTGAGCTTCCTTATGTCTTAGTTTAAAGTTTTAAAGTGTTTTTGTCATTCCTAGCTTTTATTCTTGTTCCAGCTTATGTTCTTTGTTTATTTTTATGTACATTTGCTTATCAGTATTAGTGCCAAATCATAATCTTATCCTCGTCACATTCAAACACCAATCTTCAATCGTCTTTCGATTTTCCATCTCTAGCCTCGTTGGGACATAACGACCCGGGAACACTCTATACTGCTTCCGTACTGCTTCCGTTTTTCTTGGTCCCTCACGCGTGATTCGTCCCCTTGTTTGTGTGTTTATATATGTTTTTGCGTTTTATTTACATATAAGATAAGGAGAGTTTTCGCGCGAGTGCAAATTTTTTGGCGCCGTGGCCCGTTGGAGGCTAAGCGAAATAATCGTTTTTATTAACGTTTAGCAGTTTTTGTCTTAGAAATTCCGGGTGAATATTTTTCTTCTACAAAAACATAAAGTACAAAAAATTTTTTTTTAAAATTTTTTTTTAGTATAATTATCATACAAAAAGCTAAAGAAAAAACCCAAAAATAAAAAAAAAAACATTTGTCCATAAAAAGAACAAAATTCACAAAATTTGGTAAAAATACCAAAATATAATATTCTAAATTGAGGTATTATCATAAATAACTTCCCGGTGAAACTTATTGGTTTCCCAACTAGTACAAAAGATTTAAAACTTGCCATTTGTGTCTCTTACGAACATAAAACGGCTCACCTTGATAAGGTTTAAACAAACATAAAGTGGGTATCAGGAGGTTGTATCCGATGGAAACCTACAACCCGAAGGAAAATAAACTTCCGCGCTATTCTACTACTCCTCCGCTCACCATGTGCGTTTATCTTTTTGAGAGCTACCGTGAAATAAGTAGATTATTTGGTTGAAGTTGTCTATCTCATTGTCGTTAAAATCAATTGTGAAGTAAAAAAAAAAATAATTAGTGTAAATTTTTCTTTTTAATATTTCTATTTTGTTGCAAGCCCACACCCTCGTTCACAAGCCCACGTAAACCGTCGACAACAACAAGTCCGACAAACTGCTGTTTTGAATCATCCCAATCTTGAGACACCTAACAAATCCTCCTCTAGTTACGATGGCCCGATAAATCGTACTATGGCGCAACTGCTCGAAGCAACCCACATGCGAGGGGTACTAGAATGCCGATAGTTTATTCCGTAATTAAATTCACCGTGCTCTGCGAAGTAACTTTATTGTGAGATCAAGCATGGTCCCTTCTGAATCTTGACCCAAAACCAAGCATTTTATTTGGAAAATGATAAAGAATACCCCACAAAGCTCACTATCCGAAATTCAACAAGATCACTTCTTACGTTGAAAATGTCCGAAACGTTAACCAAAATACATCGGTAAATACTTATGCTTATTCCCCCGTTTTTCCTCTCGAAGGGGTAAAGCCCGGGATTTGGTTGAAAAAGAACCACCCTCGATCGATTGAAACCAATGGATGATCTGTTTCAAAATTTAATTACAAATTCCTGTCCTCCCTCTAAAACGACAAAATCTCAGAAGAATGAAATCACGAGATTTTCAGCAAAAAAATTTTGATTGAAACGTTTTATGAGGCTTTGGGGATCGTTATCCAATGATCTTTTAAAATGGGATGCACTCATCCATGGTTTTCCAAAGAAATTGCCATTCAACCTCGATACATTCTAATAATGCGCCTAAAAACCTCATTGTTTATCAAGATTCATTGAACAGTCAGCTGCGCGGGTGTAACATTTTTTAGACTAAAAATGCCTCGAGAGTTTTATTAAAAATCATCGAGGCAAGTCTCGGTACGTCCAATCAAGAAACAAAAAGCTGTTTGTAAGCTAAAAGAGTACAAAATCTTCCACACCCAGCATTCCCTCATCTGATGTAGCCTGAACTCAAAGACATGGTTCCTGGTCATTATTTTCTCGACAGAAAGACCAACACCCCAAAGCTTCCGCCCCGGGTAAAAGCTGTTAGAACAAAGTTGTGGTAAACATTTGTGGGGGGAGGTCCATTTCCGTTAATCAAAACTGTCCAGCCAACTGAAATAGCAACATTTTTACCATGAAACAATATCCAAGAGTAATGTGTCCCAGGACGCTGCGGCCAATTTCCAACCAGCAATTGCCTGTTGATCCGACCACCGAATGTGCCTCAAATCAAATTCGACCTCCTGGTTTCCTCCCATCTTTCAATTCTCAATTCAAATATTTCCAAAACATTTCAATCGAGGGAAATAACTTTCAATCAAAACAGAGGAAACAATTTTTTCAACAAGGTACAGTTTTATCGACCTCCGTCAATCAACCATATCCCATCAAGGACCTTCTGCTCCTCCAGACACACTTGGGGTTGTTCAAAAAACAGATTTTGAAAAGAAACATCACAGCCCCAATGAAAAATGCATGTGTTTTAGAAACAATGAAAAACCAAGGGTCAAAACTTGCCAAATCCAAATGGCAATTTGAACTGACAGCTTTTTCAAAAAATTTGTCACTGCCTAATAACAACTTCTACTTCCGTTCCGGAACTCTACCTGTAACACCTGTTACCAACCCAAAGGAAGATTTAAAAAAGGTAACTACTACCCGAAGGGGTGTTACACCAAGGACCGAAAAGCAAGTTAATCCATGGAACGCCGAGATAAACAAAGGACCACCATGCCTCCTGCTAATAAACGGAAAAGCAACCGAAGAAACCCCGACCCAAACCTCCCTGTTGTTCAAATTCAAAGTTCCACTGTAATCCAAATCCTAGCCCCAATGAGTTGCTTCTTAGTTGTTACCCGAATTCCTAAAGCAATAAATTCCGATTTCCATCAAGAAGAAAGTGATGAAAAAGCTCGCAAGGAAAATAAGCTAAACGACCAATATCGAAGAAAATTCATGAAATCTTTAAGAGATTTTAAAAGTTTTCCAGATTAGCTTTACCGATGCCTTGATGCTCAATGCCTAAATTTGCTTCAACTTTAAAAAAACCTTAATTTGGAAAACAAAGAAAAAATTTGACCGAATTGGCAACGACTCCTTTGAATGAGAACTGTTTCAGCGTCATCCTTCAAACAAGTTACCAAAGAAACTTTAGGGACCCTGGCCCGATTTTCTGATTCCATGTGAATTTACGGGGATTACTACATCAACGCATTGGCCGCTTCTGGTGCGAGCAGATTATCTCATCCTTATACCTGTTGTAAACAATCTAAATCCTCCTTCCTGAATGTGGACCCCGACTTGCAATTAGACGCCTAAACTAACGCTGACCTGTTCCGCGATCACCTAAAACCGATTCGGTAAATGTGAAGATGTCCCTTTTGATAAATGAGGGAAAAATTCCAATTGGCCAGCTGACTTTCGTGTTTGATTGTAATTTTTGAACAGAACCCCCGAAGTAAACCTTTTAATTCTCGGTTGAAATGTTTCCTTGAAAAACCAGTCATGCTAGATAGATGTTTTTAGAGTGAGATATACCCATCGTGTAATGGAGATGAGGCCGAATCCATTCAATCTGGGACCCAAACTTCAAAATACACAGCTGATTAAACCATAATGACCCGGTAAACGAAAAATCGACGTCATGAAAATGGCTTTGTGATGAGTAATTCTTAAGAGTCCACCTATGATTACTCAAAACGTGATCCTTGAGTTGGCAAATCCCCACTCCATATTTTATGAAGCCTATTAGTTTCTAACTGCTTCTCCAATCCTCACGGTATATATGACTCTATTCAAACTTATTTATTATAGGCATAATCACGTACTAACAAACAATGGACATGGATAAAAAAACAGTTCCAAATTACAGCTACCCACCCCCAACTAAATACAAATACCAACTAAAAATGTGACACTAAAGTAGAAGACTAAATCACTCTAAGACACGCCTCTTAACGACTCGGTCTTCGAATATATACGTTAACGCTAATACATCATGTTTTACATATTTCACATTTTCCAAAGGTAGTGTTCATCTTATATCCATAAACACGTAAAACTAACACACGTAACACAATAGCGAATATCTATTCCACATATAAAATCTAAATAAACGATATACCACACCACTGATAACCTAAACTTGTCAACGTACTATTCCAATGACACTACCGTACACTATCGCCTCTCATGTAAGGGGAAGCTAATTTAAGGACATTGACCAGTGCCTCACTATCATAAACAACAAGTAAACCATTGTGAGATAACCTAAACTAGCTCTAAACACTAGGCTCATAAGAAATGAGCGAAGTGTTCAAACACTCTCTTCACGAACATCACTAGAAAAACTAAAACTAAACAACTTAACTTTTCATTGAAAGAAGAAAATCAGCACTATCACTAATTTCAATATGTAATCGTTCGTTCATCGGGCCAGTGAATTTCTTTTTAATTTGAAGAAGCAGATTCGTTTCTTTGGCCTAGATGAATAGACCAACTCATCTGAATCGATCCCACCTAATCAGGATACCAGAGGGAAACATCTGGCGTCTAGAAAGCCAATTTGAATAAGGAACCACCACAATCCCCTCCCCAAATCAATATACAACAGCTGCCTGAAAAGGTTAAGGAAAGAACTCAAACTTCTGTGAATATAAAACCGTTGGTATCCTTCCGTTTGAATGAACCTCCCGAGGATAGACTCCAAGAACTGCCCACCTCCATCTAGAAATACCGCCATTTTTAAGAAGGCCGACGACCAATTGCCTTGTCATAATTCTAAAGATTAAAAGATGAGGAAAAGGCGCAATCTCTTCTCAAGGTTTCTCAAGTCCCCCACAAAGCGAGCCCAAATCGCTTGGAAAACTCTCCGTTATAAAGGGTGTTAACCCAGACTTGTTGTAACTCACAAAATTCTAATGGAAAGAGGACTACGAACCATCTTAACCAAGTACTGAGAATTGTAACCCAAAATCCACGACCGTTTAATCAAAAAGGAGGGTTAGAATAAAAACTTCTTGACGCCGAATTGATTTACCCCCATCCTACTGACAGTAAATCAAGCCCATGGTAAGCCCGGTACTACATTCGTACCTACAAAAGGAGGCCATAACCTGTGCATCAACAAATGAATTTAGAGTGAAACTAATACCGCACTCGATTGGTCATAGTGTAAAGCGAGTAATGTAATTATTACAGAAAGCTTCATGAAAGCCACCCTAAAGGACCCACTAAGTAGAGTCCCAATTGCCCTTCATGACCAAATGCTCGAAAGAACTCACAGGAAACCAATACTACAGATTTTTCCATCGATGCTTTTCTCGGGGTTATTTTTCAATCCCAATTAACCCAAAAGATCAAGAAAAGACACCCTTTACTTGCCCATAATTAAGTCAATAAACGGTAAACCCTTTTGCCTATCCGTCGCTATGCCTTTTGGGCTAATCAAATGCTCCGGGTAACAATTCCAAACGATGTAAAGATGGCCAATCCGTTTCCACATCAAATGAATGAAAAACCGATGGAAGTAATTTTATGATGGCCTATTCGGTCATTCAGGTAGAACTCTATCCTCTACGTGCCCAATTCCCATTTGAAAAAAAATGTTTTGAAGCGGTGTGAAGATACGAATTTGACTTTTTAAAAAAAACAGTGGATGAAAAGAGCCTTTAATGGTTATTGAAGCATTTGTTTCTCGGACCTACAAAAGATTTCATTAAAGTCGGGACTTGAGGTAGGAAGAAAGAGCTAAAGTTTGAAGTAATAACTCAACTCCCTCATCCGAACTACTGACAGAAGGTATCCGTAAGTATTTCCCTTGTCACGCCGTTTTTTACCTAGACGATTTCCATTTCAGGACTTCTCATAAAATTCCCGTCCCAATGACACATTTGCTTTGAAAAAAAGAGACTCCATTTTTTCTTCTCTGAAGAGTGTATCGATTCCCCTTTAAATAACACACTAAAAGAAAATAATTTAACGTGGATGCTCCGAATTCTTAATTTTAATTGCTCCCACGACCGTGGGACTTGTCCTTTGAATTCATGTGCGATGCCTAAGCGGACTTCGCAAATTTGGGGCATCCTCGGCAAACAAGAAAAACAAGCAACTTCCAACCTATACACTAAATGCTAGCAAGGAACTATTAACGAGGCCTACAAAACTCACTACACTACTACCGAAAAAGAATTACTTTGCCGTAAGTGTAATTCCTTTTTTGAGAAATTCCCGGTCAAATCTTGTTATGTCCCAAAAGCCATAGTATATACTGAACCCATTTTTCTGCCATCAAGTAAACTCTTTGGCCAAGAAGGGAATCTAAGGCAAGCACTCATGCCTGTGGATTTTCCGTATTGCCTCCACGAATTAGATATTGAAATCGAGAACAAAAAAAGACTTGAAGAAATTCTCGTGCCGCCGATCATCTGTCCATACTTGAAAACCCTCATCAAAGAACATAACTCCGAGAAAAAGAAATCAATGAAGCTATTTCCTACTTTGAAACACTTGTTTCTGTTGCACTTCAAGATCAAAGTACCCCATGGTTGCAAGATTATGAGCAAACTACCATGCGGGGAAATTCGTTAAATCAAAGGGGAATGACATCCCAACAAAAAAATAAATTCCTTCAGGATGTCCCAAACATTATTTCTGGAGGATCCTTCCTGTATTAAGATCTGGTGCTGATCAGGTGATAAGACGTTGTTGTTTTCTGTGCAAGAAAGCTTTTAAGGACATTCTCAAAAGCTAGCCAACAAACAGTGGACACCCACCTGGGGACACTATGGTGCTAATTAACACAACAAGAAAGGTCCACTTTTGTTCAGGATTCAATTGGCCCACCATCTACAAGGATGCCCAAGGACTTTGTCCCACCCGTTGTGAACAATATGTCCAACTACCCAAAGGAAAGAATTACTCAACGCGATTGAAGATTCCCAACAAAAACACGTCCATCAAGTTTTTTGCGAAAAAACTTTGACATCTTGGGCAATTGAATTTTATGGGCCATTACCGTCATCCAGAGGGAAACCAGTAACATAGCACGTGGCAGTCGATTATTTAATCAAAATGGGTTGAAGCCACAAGCGCTCCCCCACCAATGTATGCCTCGATTAGTTTGCAAATTTTTTTAAAAACTCTTTTTTTTTCCCCTCAGAATTTGGGTGTCCCCTCCCGACTCCTATCATAAGAGTGATCGCGGAACTATACAAAACTTATTGGCAATGACCTTTTCTAAAAAGGTCCATGCTTAAAAGTATGGAGTCCACTCATCGTCTCTCCACGCCGCGTTATCACCCACCCAAAACAAGTGGGCAGTTGAGTTGTCCAAATCGTTGTATTAAAGCGTTATTCTTGAGTAGAAACCGTGGGAGAAATCGGTGCCCTTCCTGTCGTAACAAACTAAGAATGATGCTCTGATGGGACCCTCCGTACAGCTTAACAAAAAACACCCAATTACGGGTTCACTTCCCGTATAAGCTTTTTGTGTATGGAAAAACCTGTTCAATCTAACCGATCGAGTTAGAGCACAAGAACGGCCTACTGGGGGGCCCTCAAGGCATAAAAATTTCCGATGTTCAATACTGTAAAGCCTGGCGGGTGGATCACCGGAAAGTTTTTCAACTGAATGAACTAAATGAACTTCGTGATCAGATCCAACGAAATACTCTTTAATTCTATAAAGAAAGAAAACCAAGAGGATCCAGATCAAAGATTAAAAAACCGACCCACCCGCTGTTTTTTTCACCAGTTGTGTGGATCGTGTTCCTTTTTCAACCTAGACTGAAGAGTTTTCTGCAAGGCAACAATTAAAATCCCTTTGGTCCCTCTGGACCATTGCACTGCCATTGTTAAAGTATTTCCTTAATGGCTTCCATACCGAGTATCCTCCAAAAAACATCGGGCCCATAACTTTCCAAAGTGAATGGTCATCGTATTAAGCCAATTACTTTGGAGGGGAGCAAACCAACAAATTGGTAGTCCCCCACCCCCCCGGATTCTCCAAGACCAATCCCCAAATGTCCTAATAAATTTCCAGTGATGGTTTTCAGCAATTAGCGACTTAAACAAGCGCTTCATGGGAGCAACCCCAAAGGCTTATCGTCCCGAATTGTGCAAATATGAAATATGTGTTATGTGTGGAAGGCTACGCCTTTTCCATTACCCCGGGTTTTTTCGTGTTTGTGTTTGTTAATCGACCCCATGTGGCCCGGATTTTGTTGAAGATCTCGTGCTTTGCAGTTTTTGCCTTCAAGAGTTTCCAAAATCCTCACTTCATTTTTTGGAATCCATATCAAAATCTAATCCGACTAATGTTTTTTATCTTTTTTGTCACACTTCAATAAAACGGCCCTTAGATTTACAAATGTAAACCACCTTGAAACATCAAGGACGAAGTTTTTAGTTCTCGTTAAATGGGGGGGGGGGATCTTCGATTGATTTTTGCCTTGCAGCCGTTGTTTTATCACGTAATCCCTTGTGTTTTACCAACTAAATTTTTTGCCAAAAAAAAAAAAAAATGAAAAAATTTAAATTTTTTTAATAAAAAATAAGTTTTTTTTGTCCACAGTTTTTGTACCTTTCTAATGGGTAAAGAATGAGAAATAAATTTTTGACACGATCGGTGCGTTTTTGAGCCTAAGCAATTTCCCCTAAATAGTGTCCTAAGCTTTTACACGAATTCTTATTGCTTAGAAATTTAATAAGGTGTAATAACAAGAAGAGATAGAGTAAATATAAGTATATGGTGCGGAGCAAGATTTCTTCTAAAGCTTTATATGAGTACACTTGTGGCTTATTCTCCCATTTTTAGGCTTTTAATTCCACCTGAATCAAACGTGCTCAATTTAATTCAACTAAAGTCAATCGAATGTTTTTCTAGAAAAAGCTTCAAATCTGTAACTTGAATTCTTTAAAGCGAGTTTTTTTGTTCTTAGTTGATTTAAAAGTTAAAGGATGGCCAAAGAAAGCAAAATGAATGAAATATGAAATGCAAAAAAAAATGCTTATAATATTGAAATAATGCCAATGACAGCATACATGTGATATATGGAGCAAGTATAAAGATGGGACCGTGAATATCCCCACCCCCGCTTAACCACGAGGTGGGGGTTTCAAAACTAAATCACATCTTTACCTTCAAAATGGAAAGTGTGTTTTTGTGATATCCCTCACCATAAATCGAGGTTCTAGGGTGAGGGTTCAAACTAAACACCTAACCTTACCCCCTATTAGGAAAGAAGGTTGTTTTATTTTGATGTATTTTTCCCAAACTACGCTAAGCTACGGGGGTGGGGTATTTCAAACTAAGAAACACCTGTGTTTGGTTTTTTGTGATTATCCAACTAGGAAAAAGCGAGTCTAGGTAGGTGTTTCAAAACTAAGCAACACATTTCCTAGCTTTTAAGAAGACTTAAAAGAATTATGATGATAAAGATTTGCTAAAAAAAAAAAAAAAAGTTCTCATTAATAACTCTTATTTCTTTAAAAAACAAGTTAACAAGGCCCTGAATAAAGTTTTGTTGCTTTGAGTCTTAATTGCGTCCATGATACACTATGAAATAATTGATCCTAGTTTAAGTTTGAAATGAGAACACACCATTTTAAATCATATATCCATTTAAGGGAGTTAACAGTTCACTAAGTCATAAGTAAATGAGTGGCCCTTATCAGTTAAACCATTATTATTAAACAAATTGATCTTGGTTTACATTGCTGGTTGGAACTTATGAACAGAATTCGGGACGAAGAAATTTATCCCCGTCCCAGGAACACATAGAATTTATTCAATTGACGCTTCCTCAATCTATGAACCCAATATATGATAATAATAAAAGGAAGTCCAACCGGTAAGTTTTTTAAGAAAGAGCAAAAAGAAAAATCCCAAAAATATTAGAGATAGTTAGGTACATTAAATAAAAAAATGTGAAAACAGGACTAGGCAAAAATCTTTATGGATTTCTTTAGTTACCTTTTGAGCGAACACTTTGCATCTTTCGAGTAAAAGTCCGAAGGGGGATCGAGAAACTTAGTTTTTCTGAGTGGTTTTACTTCATACCAATGCGTGATGACACGGCACTACCTTAATATGGTGGATTTTGGTATGTGCTTAATTACCCATACCTTGTTTCATTAAAAACGACTTAAATGAAAACCAAAAAAAAACATAAGCCAAAATAACATTGAGATATGTGAAAATGTTTTTTGCGTTGTATTTGTTGCAGGAAACCGAAAATTCAAAGAAAAAAGAAAAAAAAGAAAGCCAAAAAATCAAACAAAATCCAAGCATGGATGTGGGAAAATGGCAAAAGTTAAAAAGTCATCGAAAATGAAGAGAATACAACTTGAGGGTGACCTAAAAACTTGCCAAACCTCAAAGTTAGTTTTTCTACAAAAAAGAACCAAGGCGAAAATAACAAAAGTTTATAAGAAAAAGGAGGGACTAAAAGGTTGCCAACCGGGTAGAGAGCATTCTAATGTTTATACAACATTAGGACCATCTCCTGCTTACTAATCCCCCAAAAAGTCTATCCTTTTCCCCGCCCAAAAACCCAGGTCAACTTGGAAATGGTCCCTGCCCTATACCTTCCCTCACCTGCAAAACCACTTCACTTCTCTAGCCAAAAATCAATTCATCCACAATACTAACCCAACCCAGTTGTAAAAAAGCCATGTTGGCCAATCCCTCAACCATTCCCCCAAAAACCTATTTCGATGGCTGAGATCTTCTCCCAAAGAAGCCCACAAAATGAATTGAAGGGCTGGATTTCTTCCCGTTTTCAGAAGTACTCACCCAAACTAGAAAACTTTGTTTTTATCCTCTCCAAAAGATGCACAGCTGCAATTCCCAAGACATTCGTCATAAATAGAGCTTTTTTGTAAGCCCGTTTGAGGCAAACTAGTATGTTGATTAACTAGTTAGTTTTTTTAAATAAAATTTTATTTTTAATCTTAGCTTAAATTTCTTAATCATTTACAGCTTTATCTTTCAAGCTTTGTGTAACACTTTTTTCGAGTGTTGTAATGCATATTTAGGTTTTAAAAGTTTAATTTATTGCAAGTGCCAATTTTCTTAATTTGTGTTTGTAAATTGTGGTGTTCAAAAACCTCAACCCTAGCTTACTTAAGAATTTGTTTTTCTTAAGTAAAAATAAAAAAAGTCAATTATTAAGAGAAAATCACTATAAATCACTCCATCAAAATACCAACACAATATAGCTTATTTATTGATGATTAATCCAGTTCCGGATGGGTTTTTTATGGACTCTCACTAGCTTGTTTTAAATACAATCTAGAGCTTGTAAGAATTCTTTGATGGCCCCTGTATTTGAGCAAGGTTTTTTGTAAGTCCCCTCGCCTTCTTTTCCTTACATTTCTTAATTTGCTGTTCTTATTAGTTGCGGTTTAGTTTTTATTTATAGCAACTTTGTTTTATTTATGTTAAATAATTCAAGACTAATTCATGCTTATTTTAATGCTTTATAAATGAATTAAAAGTTTGGCATAAGTGGTTTTAACTTAGTGTTATTTGAAATCTGTTTTTTAATTTAGTTTTTGAAAAAAAATGATTTTTGAACTATGTTAAAGTCTGTTTTTTATGAACAGGCCAGTACTAAACCTCCAAGGTTGAATACTGCAGTTTATTCACATTTTGGAACAGTACTAACTAAGCTACCAGTAACTAACTCAAGTTAATTATTGTTAGTTATAACAATTAATAAAACAGGTAGTATAAAACCAGATAGTTTTCAAATTTTTTTTTTTACCTAAGTTTAAAGCTAGCTGTACAAATCGTTCCAAGTTAGTAAAACTGTTCTTTTTCACTGTTAGTACTGGTAAGTTCATCCTTAGCTAATCAGCCTTATTATTTCTTTTACCTGCTTAAATGAAAGTTTTCCTTAGCTTTTATTAAAGAGTATAATTAAACGTATTTACCTTTACTGCTTTTAGGGTAAGCTTTATTTTTTTCCTTTTCTAAGTAATTTCAAAAGTTTTCATTAAGTTTTTTAAGTTTTACTGCTTAAATTTATCATAATAGTCCAATTCAGGTTGCTTTATTCCTTATGTTTAAGTGCTTCATTTTGGGTAAGTATAAACTTCCTTGTTTTTTAAGCTTGTTTTGCACTTGTTTTTAGAAATTATCTTTGTGTGTTTTATTTTATAGCCCTAAGCATGACAAACCTAAGCCCTACCAGTACTAACCTAAAGCTATTAAAGTTAACTAACTCCAAGTTTAGTACTGTAATTTTTATAACAAGTTTAAATACTGTATTTAAATACTGTTAGTACTGTGTTTAGTTACTGCTAAAGTTTTCTCTGTTTTAAATTTAGCTTTAATATCATGCTTACTTTTGCCTTTATTAGTATTTTCAATTTTTCGCTTATTTGGTATTTGTCCTGAGTATTTATGAGCTTTACCTTATGTCCTTATAGTTTAAAAAGTTTTAAAGTGTTTTTTTTCAATCCCTATCTTTTATTCTTTGTTCCAGCTATGTTCTTTGTTTATTTTTAAATGTACATTTGCTTTATCAGTATTAGTGCCAAATCAAGAGATTCCCTTAATCCTCGTCAACATTCAAACACCAAATCTTCCGAACGACCTTTCGATTTATCCATCTCTAAAGCCTCTTTGGTACATCCGACCCGTGAACACTCTATACTGCTTCCGGTTTTTCATTGGTCCCTCCCGCTGAATTTCAGTCCTTGTAGTTGTTATATGTTTTGCTTTTTATTTACATATAAATAAGGAGTGAGTTTCGCGCAGAGTCCTATCTATCCTGTTATCCAACTCCCATTGATAAAGTGATAACTTTCTACACAAATTTTTCTAGAAAAACCCTATCTTTTGTCCTCATGCTCAAAAATGCTAACTGCCACTTCAAATCCATCTCTTTCTATATCAACCTTCATGATTTTGTTTTCAAGGTCCCCTTCATAACAAGTTGAGACCCGTTTTGGTTTTTGACGGCCAAAAAAATGTAAAAAACAGATGTCAATCACTTTAAGTTAGCAGTGAGCTGAAACTTGAGTAACTATTTAAATGCAAACTTGAGTTGCTAGCACGGGTAAACTTGATTATAAAAGTAACTAACCTTCATAAGCATAATAAACTTTTATTAGTACTTCTTAATTGGAGTGATACAAAAGCCCTATTCAGAGGAACTTAAGCTGAGCTTGAGCTTTGCAGTTTCCCCTTTAACCTCGTGTTCAATAAAACTTGAAAATTATTATAGAGAAATCATCAAGGCTTATTGATATCCAGAGTTTTTATTTCTCCCAGACCACAACAATATTTATATCCATTTCAGAAAATGCAGACTTCGTAAAAATTTACAAATTGAGAACTTTCTTGATGAAATATTTTTCACCCAAGAATAGACATCCCCCGACTTTAACATCTTTTGAAAGCCTTTTAAAAATAGAGTCCCAAGAGAACTCTGTGAATTGTTAGCAAACTAAATTTCTCATACATTAGCTTATATATCGATAGAATGAGAGTCTTATGAGTCTTTTCCTTTATGCTTCAATACCAACCAAAAACTTGGTTTAAGTAAATATGCAGTAAACAAAAGTCCTTAGCAATCTTTGTACTGATTAAAGGTCCATTAGATTTCCAGTTTGAAGTGCATTAGTAACATACATTTATTGCCTTCATATCATTCTTGCATTTTGAACCTTTTCCTTCAGTAGTTATAGGACATGGTAAATAAGTGTAGTTGATTGTAGACCAACAACATTTTAGTTGTTGTTTTTTGCCTACAGGTTATGAATGAGTTTTTCCATTCTCTATACTAAGACATCCATTATAGAGCATAGTCTTTTACTTGAAAAGTATTACTTAAAAATCCTCAAAACCCTTCACTTATCTATAACTCACCCAATTTGGAAAGTGGGCGCAACTATTAAACAAGTAAGTAGTGATTTAGGCAGTTTCTAGACCATCTCTCTCCTAGTGAGTAAAGAGTTCCTTTTTTAAATTAGTTTTTCCTTCTAGATCCCCAAAGTTTCAGAAACACAAGCTCTGATACCACTTTGTTGATCCGAAACTTTAAGATCTTACTTACCTTTGTAAAAGTTAGTTGTATTGAATAGATTCAAGACACCTATGGTAAGAAACTTTGTTCATAATTAAAAGAGTAATTGGCGGGAAAATCTTACTATTTAAACTAACTTAAAATAATATGAAAAATGTAACAGTGAACTGAATAAGTCAAATGTATGAAACAATGTATAAACTTAAAAAGCTCTAATATAGTATGGAAATAAGAACGATAACTCTGTTAGTAACTAGGGTTTACAGCCTAGAAAGCTATTATATGAAAAACGTAAGAAATCCGTTTGTTTCAATACAAAACCAAAAACCAAAGATCTCCTTTTATACACTAATGATGTCCTTTACAAGATAACCTAACAAATCGTTCTATATTGTTAAAACTTATACGTAATCTTTCTAACTAATAGATATACTCTGAATACAAATCACTTTCACAACCTTTATCCTTTAGCAATCTTTATGCAGCAGCTTAATTCCTTCAGCAGTGTTTTAAGTTTTATACTACTTATGGCAGTATAACTTTTTTTCTAGCAATAGCTACTAGTATAGTAACTAGGCAGTTGTTAAACTTGATCAAGTACAAAAAAATCCATTAGCTGATACTAAAGTTATGAAGAGAAAACTTTTAATTCCCCAAACACAGAACAAGTCCCCTCGTATTATTTGTCAAGTGAATATGGTCCAAGAAGAGGAAAAATTAGATTCGCGGAATCATTTTTGCAAACCAGTATGAAAAACTCCTTAAAGCTTTCTAATCTATGTTTGGCATATGCGGCCTCACAAGAACTTTTCCTAAATTTCTAATTGATTTTAAAACAGCCAATTCCTGAATGGTCCACTGATAGAGGGAGGTTTTTGTTCAACAGCCCTGATGTTTTGTAGATCCATACTTATTCAAATCACGTGTTTTTATCGTCCTTAAGAAAGCTCTATATGGTCCCTTAAACAACCCCCGAGAGCCCATGTTATGACAAGCTTTCCCTTTCCGAGCTTTCCTCCTCGTTACTTCTAGTCGAAACCCCAATTCACAAAAAGGTATGTTTCAATCTAGACACTTTTTTTACAAGAAGACACGGGAAAAAAGGACAATTTTGTTAAGATCAAAAATCTGAATGTCGATGACATAAATTAATTTTTGCGTCAACTAAACTAGTTTTTGCAAAAAGATTTGAAAAACTCATGAAAGATAATTTTGAAATGTCAATGATTCGCGAAATGAAGTTCTTTCTTGGACTTCAGGTTCATCAATTTCCCCAGGGTATCTTTATAAGTCAATCGCAATATACTTTGGATATTCTTAAGAAACATGGGATGGAAAAATATGATACTGTTAGCACACCAATGGCTACTACTAAACTAGATGCAGATTTACAGGGTACCCCAATAGATCAAACAAAATATCGTAGTATAATAAGGGGACTTATGTATCTTACTGCTAGTAGACTAGATATTGCCTTTGCGACATTTGTATGTGCGCGTTATCAGGCACGCCCAACTGAAAAATACCTCAAAGAGGTCAAAAGGATCTTTCGCTACCTTAGACAATCGATTAACATGGGTTTATTGTACTCGAAGGATTCTGGATTTGAGCTAATTGCATATGCAGATGTAGACCATGCAGGGTGTAATGATGATTGCAAAAGCACATCCGGAGGCATTCAATTTCTGAGAGACAAGTTAGTCAGTTGGTCATCGAAAAAGCAAGATTGTACATCAATATCATCTGCGAAAGCTGAGTATGTATCTTTGTCTGCTTGTTGTGCTCAAGTCATCTGGATGCGAACACAACTACTGGACTATGGATTTCATTACCACAAGATTCCGATCTACTTTGACTCAAAAAGTGTAATTGCCATATCTTGCAATCCCGTACAACATTCAAGAACAAAACACATTAACATTCGTTATCATTTCTTCAAAGAGCATGTTGAGAAAGGTATAATTGAATTATACGTTGTCGGGACGGAATACCAGCTTGCTGATCTATTCATAAAAGCTCTTCCAAAAGAAAGGTTTGAGTTTCTAGTTCACAAGATTAGTATGCGATGTATGACTCCAACCCAGTTGGAACGTCTCGCAAAGTTGTCTTCTTGAATGAAAGATCATACTCACAAACATTTGTAAATACATTTAAAAAACAAAACAAAAAAATTGAAAAATAAAAAAACTCAAAAAATGATCCTTTAAATGCATAATAAATGTATCATAGACTGAGGGGGATAAAATCATATAAATGATCTTTCACTGCTAAAAATATGTTTTGCAAATCCAATTCCATTAAAAAACAAAAGATTTCTTCTTGTGAAAATTTTCGAGTATGTAAAATTGTAAAAATTAACAATCTCTTGAACGAGTTCTTTAATTAGATATTTAATCGAGGGGGAGTTATAAAATTTCTTGAAATTTTTTCAAAATCTTCTCATAACAAAATTTTCAAAACTGCAAAAATAACTATCACTCAACAAGTTCTTTAATTGGATATTTTGTTGAGGGAGAGTTATAAAATTTTTCAGAATACATCATCATCAGAAAATGAAATTGTGTGCTTAAAAGCAAAATTAACTTCATTTCAAACAAACTTTGTAAGAAAGGATATTTCAAAAGTGGATAACTGTTCGAGGGGGAGTTATAATGTTTTTTAGTAAAAACAAGAACTTAATTGGAGAAACTAAATCAAAAGGATTATTTTTGTAAAAGCGGTCTAACTTCAAGGGGAGTTATGAAAATTTTTGAATAAAAAGGGATACGAAAGTAATTTTTGAAATTAAAAGGTGAAAAATGCAAAAATAACTTTCGTATGGATGTTTTGTTGTTTACGAAAGTATCTCAAGGGACTGAAAATGATGATGTTGGAAAGTAGCTTTCGTAGGGTGTAAATAGCTTTCATAAGAAACTCAAGGGACTAAAACTGTCAACATTAAAAAGTGTCTTTCATAGGGTGTAAATAGCTTTCATAAGAAACTCAAGGGATTAAAACTGTCAACATTCAAAAGCGTATTTCTTAGGGTTTTAATAGCTTACGTAAGAAACTTAATGGACTAAATTTTCCAAAATGTGAAAATTATTTTCGGAAGTATAAAAGGCACAGTTACGTATGAAACTGAATCACTTTCGTAAAGACAATAATTTTGGGGTTCGTAATCTCTCTAAGTCGTTTGAGCTTTCGTATCTAAGAACTTTCGATCCAAATCGATTTGTTGAACTCTTGTGCTAGAAAACGTAAGAAACAAGTCCTTTTTGTAATCTTTTTGCTATTAATTGTTCTATTTAATTGATTACATAGATTTCGGTCAAATCTAGGGTCTCGTAAATTTAAAAGTTGTTTAGATAACAAAATTAATTAAGGTAAAATTCTAATATGTGATTGATAACATGATTGGAATTGCTTGATCACTAGAAATATCACTTTATGGACTGTAATTATTGGTTTTGTAACTAAAACAGGTTTCGTAACTTTGAGAACTTGATAAAAATGCTTAAATGATGGAAAATGATATATAAGCTGTTGCAATAAGCAGGATCATTAAGCTTATCATATATTTTTTGGAAAATCAAAGTTTACGAAAGTAAATGTTCACAGGTTTCGGTTTCGTGAACAATATTGGGCCAATGGGTTTCGTAAGTGATATTTTGGGCTTAATTATAGGTTTCGTAAGGATTAATGAATTGAAATTTTGGGTTTCGTACAAAGAAATAATGGAATAAATTTGTTTTATCCGAATCTCAAAAAGGATTTTCAATGTTAAAAAAAGGGCATCCTACGAAAACAAATGATAAATTTTGTTTTCAAATCATATTTTATATTGATAAATAGATCAAATGGTAAAGATTGTGTGGTTATGACCATTTCCTGAATTTAATAGGATGAGGAGTGAGCAATCTACTGACCATCCATATATCGTATATAAGATCATGTTTTTGTTTAACAAAACAATTTAAGTTACAGGTGATCAATGATTTCAAATTATTAAATGGAACATATGGTGGAAATGCAAAAAGTGAGCTTCAACTGTCTGTGATCATAACGCTTCTCATGTATCATCAAAAGAAAAGTTCAAGTTTTTTGAAAAAGATTGTTTCAAAATCATTCAAAAATGATTTATGACTATCTTTTGAACATAATTGGATAAATGGTCTAAGTCATGTCCTGTTTTGGCCGTTTTCTGCGTTGAACAGAATGAGAAGTAAGTGGCTTAGTGACCATCCCAGTTATGTCTCAGTGTTATGTAATCAATGTTTTCAAGGGATCTTTAAAAAAAACTCGCTTTAGAAAAGTTATCTCAAATTCTAAATCAAAAAGATGTATTTTTGTGTCAGCAAGTGGTACTCTTTCACAAAAGGTTTTAAAGAATACAAAGTTATACTTTTGGATTTCTTAAAAAGTCAGAAGTTGTTAAACAAATCAGAGAATATCTTTATTATTCTTGAAAGAGTATCATTTCAACAAAAACTTTTTGGTGAGGAAAAACAAACAGAAAGAGAGATAAAATTCATACATGAAAAATCAAATCAAAGTATGCTCGAAAAAGAATTATCAGAGCATAAAAATGAGTTTAAAAGAATAAAGCGTATGGCATGTGCCCGAAAAAGTAAGAATAGGCACATGAGAAAGAAAATGATCAGAATATGCTCAAAAAGAAATGTCATAGCATATAAAACAAACAAAGTGGAAAGAGACAAAACATGTTAAATATGTGCAAATTTTAAACTATATCTCATCTCACTAATCATTTCATATCATTATACAGTATTCCACATGGCTCAACACGTGATTCCAGCAGCTTAACTTGTTCCACAATACAAACCAATTGGGAGATGCAACAATTATACGGTGTTGTAGAGTATTCCTTGCTCTCCTGAATGCAAGATTGTTGGGCTGATATTACTTTATCATTGTCTCATTCATGCACTAACTGCAACTGCTGATGTTCCTGCTGTGTACCTACAACAATTCTAGAGGACGGCGAGCAAGGTACCAGATACTGAGGACACAATCAAATTCATGCTGGATACTTAATAATTCATATACACTATGGATATGTTCAGAGATACTCTTCATTTACCAGTGGAAACTCTTGAGAATCCATTTGTTACACCAGCCAACATCCACACTATTGAAGCATTCATGAACAGAGTTGGTTATCAAGGTCTTGTTGACAAAGTGAGTGCTTTCTTCACGAAGAATCTGGCTCAACCATGACAGACTATGTTCAAAGTATTCAACCGTTGCTTAATAGCAAGAACTTCCGGCCATGATCTGACCAAGATCAACATTATTCAGTTGTTTCATGATGTACTCAACCGAACACATGTTGATTATGCTGCTTTTCTTTGGTAGGATTTTATGAATAACATGTTTCAGAAAAAGGAAGATATCCAGTATCCTCGTTTCATCAAGCTGATTGTTGCTGATCTGATGAAGAAATTCCCCAACATTCCCAAAAGGCTTTAAGAGGACTATCATTCTATCAAGGATGATGTTCTATTGGTTAGTGTGTATACAACAGGGAATGTTTTAGTTCGAGGGATGTTGATTTCGGATGCTTTCTTAACTGCGAAGATTAGAGAGACGGGTGATTTTAAGGAGTATGAGACGATGTTTATGAAGGTAGACGTTCTAATGAATCAACCCCAACCGGTTGTTTCTACCCAAGGAACGAATAGAAATACACCTAGAGCCACTAGGACGCCTACCGTTTCTGCTAGTCCTCAGGAGTTAAAGAAGAGGAAGCAGAATGCTGAAGAATCTAGTTAAAGGAGAATCATTATCAAAAAGAAGAAACAAAGCACACCATCTATTCCACCTCCTGGAGATGATAGAGAAAGAGATGAAATGGCTGAAGCAACAAATTTGAGTTTAACTTTAAATAAAACTGCTTTAGATGCTGAAGCTAAAGAAAACATTGTTAAGGTTCAAGAAATGTTACAACAGGAGGAGATTGATAAACTGGTTGATGGTGTTGAAGATGAAGAATCTTATGCAAGTGCATTTGCTGATTCTGTGATTAATAATGATGATGATGATACTGGATCTAAGTTAGAGCCCGAGAGTCATAAGGAACATCCCGAACATGTATCTGATGATGATGCGATGAAGAAGAAAGATGAAGAGGTTGAGAAAGAAAAAGAAGTCGTAGAGATTGTGAAGGAAACAAATGTTGATGATACTAGTGTTAAGAAGAATAATGAAGTTGTAACGAAGAAAGAAGTTGTTGATATGTTGGGTAGTCAGCAGATTAAGAAAGAGCAGAAGCAGACACCAATTCCCTCACCCATTAGATATCCTAAGAATGATTTATCTTCAGATAAAACAATTTCAAAAGAATTAGCTGATACTGTCACACCAACAACTACAACATCCTCCAAGACACCTTTAACAAAAACATGTCATAAGAAATCTTTCACTCTTAAAATAAGAAGATTACCAGGAAGTATTGCTGGCATATGCAGACGAAGAGGATTAATCTGATCTCATATCAAGACCAAATTTATCACTCGAGAGTTCTTTGTGGAAAAGATTAAAGAAGTTATACGACACTGTGACAAAATTGTTCCTGAGTTGACAGTTACAACGACGAATGAAATGCTAAAAAAAGAGATGCCTCGCTTGGTAAAACTTGTAGTCAACAAGGATCGAGAAGTCTCTCCCGTTGATATATCTGATATGGTATCTAAAGAATTTACTACTCATGGACCAAAGTTGATTAAAGAACTATTTCGAAAGCACATGCAGAATATAACTCTCAATCTTTATCCCAAAACAAAGTCTTCAACTGCTACCACAACATCTAATGATCTTCAACAACAACTGTATCTAAGTATGAAGACAAAACCTTAAGATCAAGCAGCCGATCTAAAAATATGAGAAATTTTAAAAGCCAAGGTTGATAAGCCATATATTTCGCCATTTATTTCGCTTATCATGATGTCAATATTACGATGTGATCCTCCTGAAGGGGGAGAGAAAAGAGAGGAGAGGTGAAGATGGAAAGAAGATGATAAAGAGGAAGAAGAGGAAGAAAGAAGAGAAGAAACATATGGCTGAAAAAGATATTTTGGAAAAAATGAAAGAGATAAATTTTTGGTGAAATGGAAGAACTTAATTCTACCGACGATGAAGCAGTGAAGCGTATGTAATAATCAACCCTTGGGGGAGGATTGAGAGTGGTTGAGAGTTTGTTAGAAATGATAATGATAAAAAAGTGTTAATTATTTTTATGATAGTTGGTACTTTAGTTTAGTTTTTTGTTTTATTAGAAGTGTTTTATGTATAAGTCTATCTTGGTTAATTTGACTAAGGTTTGAATAAGTGTAGGGAAAAAATAGAATATATATAGTTTATTTAGTTAAATAGTTGTTATGTTTATATATTCTCATCTTGGAGTAGGAGTTTAGTATATTTACTAATTGTCTTGGTCTTTGTAACACTCAACTTCTCTTTCTCCCGCAGTGATTTCTAGAATTTGTCCCCCTTTTGAGATGAAAATTATAAAAAATGATTGAAACTACTCTTTGCTCCCCGTGTCTCGCCCGCGCTATTTATAGTTTGCTTTTTCGTTATTTATAGTGATATCTACTTAGTTGTAAACATAGCATCTAACTCATCCTTACTTGATTATATAAACATGGATATTAAAAGGTGTTACAATAGGGTTTGTGAGGCCGCCTTTAAAAAAATTGTTAATAAAAACGGAGAGCAACCTTGTTTTTAAAAGCATGTTGTGGTTGCGCTTCAAATATTTAGGTTCGTCTTCATAAAGTTTATACAAAGGTAATCACTTTAAAAGACCCTAAAAATATAGAAAAATGAATTTTGTATATTATAGAGTTTGTCGATATGCGTACGGCGTCGCTCTCGCGCTTTTGTTCGCGCTTTTTTATTTCCTAACGCAGAATTCAGTCGCCAGCATAGGACAATTCTAGAATCCTTTTTAAGTCGGGCCACGTCTGACGCCATATAGTATCGCCAAATTACCTGTTGCCTGCACTAGATTGATCACGACAGGCGTCGGCGTATTATGCTTTTGCCGCGTCCCTCCCGTCTCCAATAGTGTTTGCAAAAAAAAGTCTATCATGAGTTTTGTGGGTGTTTTTTGTAGTTTTGTTGTTCTTTTTTGTTTTGTATTGTACTGTAGCGTCAGTACTAGTTGTATGTAATTTAATTCTTGTCCATTTCTTGTTAAATGAAGCCCATAAAGTCTACGTGTATTTCCTCTAAAGGCCCGTTCCAATTGCTATTCTCTAAAAATACATAAAAAATAAAAAAAAAAAAAAAAAAAAACAAAATAATTATCATTAAGGCACATAATGTTCTGAGCATATTTGCATTTGATTTTGTTAAAGGGTTGATATGAATGGGTCCCCCCTCTTATTAAATTATAAAGAAATAAATAGTGTAACTAGAATGAACCACGACTCTTTACAACTCAGGCTTTTTTGCTTTGAAGACATTGAAGTGCATTTCTGCTTCTTTGATGATTCCTGGTTTTACTGCGTATCACCAATTTGAAATTGATATACCACGTGACAGTCTAGATGTACTCTTCGTTTTTATATGTGTATCGAGGAACACTACCATGATCTAAAAAGATCTGGAGAATACTCATCTAGATTGTGATTAAAGATGGGTGTCTTCTTGACTTCGGGAGGATTATTCCATTATGTCCCATGTTTAATGGATTCTATTACTTAAAATGGCTACCAAAGATCCGTCTTAGATTTTTTTTAATTTAACCTCCCTTGAAGTTGATGACAGGCTCGCGTACATTTTACAATTTCATGGGTTCTAGTTGTGTGGATTAACGAGCATATAACATGTTGCATTGTATTATATCGGTTCAGACTTACTATTAAGTACATGGAGTGCTAAACCGTACAAACAGTGCTAATGGATAATTTTTAGTGTTGGGTCAACTGGCAGTTGAAAAGAGAGAAATTTAACCCAACCTCAAGTCAAACATCTAGGGTTTGGTTTAAGTAGTCTATATTAGATTGTATACCAACGCCTTGATCACATGATGAGTCATACCATGCTTATTGCGCTAAGTATCTAGATTGAGCTACTTTGCTTGGATTTTATAAATTTACCAAGTTTAGGAAATTGGTGGTTATGGATTCTACAAAAATTCCTTTAAAAATTGAAAAAAAGAATATTTATTTAAGCTCCCTACGCAATCATAGATATTTAAACTATGTTTGTGCATTAGTTTTTCGCAAAACTATTTGTGGGAAAAAGTTTTTAGGTTCGGTTGATAAAAATAAGCCACAAAATTTGACATCAACAATAAATTGCACAAGCAATATGTCTTCCCCTTGTTTTTTAGTTAGTATAGAACAGGAGTTTAGGATCATGTGAACCCGTTTTTGAGAGAAGTCTACCTTTGGATACCATGAAAGTTAGAGGAGTTCATTTCGTACCTTGCTGTGGAGCTTGCATTTGTAGTACACATCAGTTAAAATTAAAGCGCTTATAATGAGACGATTAGAACTAAATTGTGTCTCATGACTGTAATGTGCAGGTCTACTGAATCCGTGATGGGCTGAGTTGAGTTAACACTTCGCTTCCCTTCAGAGGAGAGGAACATTTGGGTCTACGAATCCGTCTGGCTGATTGACGTACACTTCTTCCTTCAGAGGACCATTAAGAAATGTTGTCTTGACGTCCATTTGGTATATTGGAAATGATTTGTGTGTAACACATGCAACAAATAATCGGACAGCTTCCAATAGAGCGACTGGCACAAATGACTCTTCAAAGTCGATCCCTTCCTGCTTGTTGTATCCCTTAGCTACAAGACGAGCTTTGTTGCGAATTATAGTATTCTACTCATCACGTTTTGTTATCCCAAATACTTTAACCCATATCACAACAATAAGCAATACCAAATAAGCTCATGTGAGCCAAATAAGCAAAGAAGAAAAGAAAGAAAAGTAGAATGAATAAATAGAGAATATTAGATTGAGAGGAAAGAGTTTGGAAGGTTTTCACACATACAAATAAAGACCAACACCCTCTCCATGTGTGGAGAGGGTCCTATTTATACCCTTAGCCTACTAGATGGCGTATAGGCTTTCTATTTAGGTCGGGCTTGGCTTATCATGGGCTTTGAGCCTGAAACATGGACAATATTAGCTTAAAGTCCAATCCCGTTAATCTCGACTAGCCTATTACATAACAACACTAATTACGACTAAGATGACCGATAATATTCTTGTTTGACTTATATAAAAATAAGGCTAACAATCTCCCCTAATATTGATGTCTTCTTTGATCTCCTCAACGTTGACGTTCTTGATGGAGGTTATCTTGATTTGACTTTATCTTCCCCAATGTTGAAGATATAATGTTTAAGCTTTACCTTCTTTGGTATTGTCTTTGTCTTTTCTTGTTTGTAATGGCTTTGTTTATTCATGCTTTAGACGACTGATGACATTCTTTCGGTGTCATTTATGTGATTATGATCTTGAGCCTTCATCTTTTGACTTTGAGTTCTTGAGATCTTTCATCTTGCATCATCTCTTTGACTTGAATCATCTTGCTTTGACTTTCTTGATCATCTTGTGCTCTTGACTGACATACTCATACTTATTTCATTCTTGTTTGACTTATATGAACATAAGGCTAACAATCTCCTAAAAATACGATTCTTGATTTAACTTTGAAGATCTTTGAGGTAGTTTAGGATCAACACTCTTGATGCTAACTGAATGACTTTTAGAGACCGAGTATGAATATATGGTAATGAATCCGGCTTCGCTGGTACATGGTTGCAACACCGACGTTTAAATTGTACCTGCATTTGAATGTTAGTAATAAACAGTAGATATGGACGAAATGTCTTTGTCATTCATTGATTTTAGGTTGCGATAACCACCGGTTACCCATTTTTATCTCACGTATACTTTCCTTGTACCTGTGATCAGGTAGATTCAAAGAATCTCCTTGACAAGGTTTATAGCTCAAAGCGTATGATCTTCTAACACATATGTATTAGATTCACCATGCTTGCTTGTTCTCATTACTGGAACGTCTCAAAGCAGACAACACGGTAAGAGTGAATCAGATAGTTACTATCTTTCTGATTAAGTCGTCAATTTATTTACTAGACCAAATCGATATGCAGTTAGCAGAAGCTTGATTCATATAGAATCTTGCAAGTCACCTACCGCAGAGCTGTTTGAGGTTAGCTCTGGAAGGATTTCCATTCGTCACTGTGAATACTAGAGAGTATCACTCTGAATGTTCTGGCAAGATCTTATGGATAATGCGTAGGACTCTTTGTTACCAAATGTTGTTTAAAGGTGAACAAAAAGTGTTATACATGAATTGTGTCCTAATGAGATTTATAATTTGATCTCTCTTGGCTCTATACTCGATTTGTGCACTTTGGTTTTAGTACTCGAAGGCTAGAGCTGACTGCCACCTATTCAATATCAACAATCTCGGAGTGAGATGTCAATAGATAACGTGTGTATCTCTATGACAAATGAGATAAGTATTTTTTGAGAGAAACTTAAATGGATAGGAAGGGTTGTGCATTGCATCACTGGGTCCATGACGGCTTTTTTCAATACCAACATCATCTTTGTAATTTTGATAGATTATGTATTGACCCAGTATCTGCCTAAGGTGTGTAGAGGGCTTCTTTCTTTTTACCCTTTATACATACATTTCTTTTTAATTCTTTAACCCTTTCAATTCTCACCAATACATCATCACTAACACCTTGTTATGATTGTTCCAGTGTTAGCTCAACCTTAGTTGGCATTCTTCCCTTATTCTTATTCATCTCCAATCATACATAAGGACTCCTAGTTCTAACTATGGATTGTCCTTAGGTAGATCCCTCTGGTTCTGGTTGGATTATAGGACTTATACCTAACCTTAACCACCTTATGACTCCATCGACGTTGTGAGTTAATTGGTTGTTGGGTATAGAGATCGAACCATAAAGCCTTTGATACAGACATTTTGAAATACTCCCCACTACACATGTGCATTGAGATTCAAAATTGTTTTGCACATGAAGGAAAGAGTTGCACTTAGAGTCTTAAAGATCACATTCTTCTATATCATATTTTAATCACATTTTCTCCTCTTGTTTAAAATAATAACTTTCTTAGTATTTTAAATACCAGTTGATTAAAATTTATGACATGAAAAATTCTATAGGGAGAAAAATTATACCATGATATTGCATGAATTCATTTTTCTGATAGCTCCCCTTCAACATGGTATGTGGGATACCACTAATTTTTAAAAACTTAACGTTACAAGGAAAAAATGATATGACACTACAAATATGTTGAAGACAGAGTGCGATGCCTTAGTGAACAATGTATATTATTAATTAACATTATAATTTCCACATTTTAATTTCACTTGAATGTTTTTGGATAAATAAAATTGACATTTATGAGATGTACCCAAAATACATTAAAAGGCTTTTGTTTTAAAAGCACCCCCTTAGAAATTGATTCACTTGTTACGATGACATTGTTGAGCATTCATTTTACCAATTGTACCACTTATAAACTGTTAGCCCTAAAATATGGTGACTAATCCGGAATTACATTTATCATTTATAGTCGGGTCGGGTTAGTTTAGC
>BQNB010011972.1:34425-80195 GCA_026074375.1 Tanacetum coccineum
ATAAACCTATGAATTCACCAACATTATTGTTGACGTTTTAAAGCATGTTTTTCTCAGGAGGTTAATAAGGCACGAGGTGCAAGAGATACATTGGTGGTTGTTATTTTGGAAGTCATTTGCATTAAAGACTTGGTTGCATTACATTAAGGAGAAACATTTGTTATGAACTAGAATCTTTGTATAATTTAACAATAAACAAGTAAAGCTTCGGGCTTTAGTAACAAACACTTTGCTAAATCCAATGTATCAATTTTAAACGACACTTTTAAAGGTCGTTCTTATATATCTTGTGCTATTGATCTATGAAGTAACGCTCCCAAACCCATATTTCGCTGCGACCCATTTTAGGGGTGTTACATCTCGAGTCCACTCATGGTTCAACAAAAGGTAGGAATATGTTTGTTATGTTGCATTATGATCAACCCATTTAACGAACCATTGAGAATGATTAAAATACTTTTTAGAGTCACTAAGTATTTACAAGGTCAGTCATTCTTTTCGAACCTCGTTTTGCATTTCATACAAAGTATGAACACCTTTTTATAAACTAGCAAAACTCATTTTGTCATGCATACTAAAATAATCATTTGCATAAACCATATAAGTTTACTTACATCACCACTAAACAAATGATTTTAAGTAACCCCTTACTAAATAATTAACTAGTTGCATTAGTGATTAAGACAAAATATGATTAACCATTTTTGGAAATAATCTTATCATATCTAAACAAATCTTTTCAAATCTATCAAATCTTTCCATATTATTGTTAATAAAGATTTTGCTTCTAGAAGCATGTACTTAATATGATATTTAAGTACAAATAGGAGATTTTGTAAAGATATTTGGTTAACCACAAAAGATAAAATAACAACTAGTTTTTTAAAACTGCACACCCACATATCCACCAAATACACATACGGATCCACCATGCGTGGATCCACGGGTTTTCAAAAAACGTGCAGATTTGGTTTTTCTATAAATCTACCAACTTGCAAGCTTTTTGAGCAACTCTCTTTCATACCTTTTCTCTTGCATATTTTCACCCATTTAGGCATCATTATAATCAAGTTTTTACAATGTAAAAACACAAGTAATCATGTCATTAAAACCCTATTAACCCTTGATCATAGTGCTTCTAACTTTCTTTTGTTGCAAGCATGTTTCTACATGATCATCCTTTTAAGAAAGCTTAGAGATCCTGCCATCCTCATCCACCATTACCACATATATGAAGATCTATCACAACAAGCATAGAGTCTTGTAATCTTCATGTTTAGTGATTTTTGATGTTTAGATTAGGATCTTATATCCAGTTGACAATTATGTCTTGGATCATCACTATCATGTATTATAACTATAGACCAAACTAAAGTTAGTTGGTTTATGTGTTTATGACATAAAAACACAAGGTTGATTAGCATCATTTATCACATTGTCATTAGCAGCATCCATTATCACCTCTTTTATAGGTTCATCAACCGACTCTTTTGCATGCACAGGCTTATCATATTTTGAGGTTTGGGGAGGTATGTTACCTTTGGATGCAGATGAATTTTTGATGACTCAGAATCCTTTGTTCTTCTCCTTTTGGTCTTCTTACCCTGGTTTGGTCCAGCTGAAGGGTCTTCGTCTTGATCATCATGCTATCTTTTCTTCTGCTTGAGTAAATCAACAACTCCTTGATCCATGCCTTCTTCATCCACAAGCAGTGACTCCATAAGAGCGTGATACAGAGCCTTATGTGTTGGATGTTTATTGAAAGACTTGGATTCAGTCATAGTTTGGAAAAGAGCACTTTTCTGATCATACTCATCAAGAGCAACCTCATCAGATGATTTTACTGAGTACTTTGGCATCTGCTGCTTTTCTGCTTGTTCCTCCTTGGTCTTAGTGATCTCTGAAACATCTTTCTAAGAAGTTTGTTGTATAAGTTTGTCAGTGTGTTTTTGTAGCACCTTTTGAAGAGCATCTCCAAGACTTGATCCAAGATACTTATCTACAGCTGCTGGAACCTGAGATCTAATTGTTGCAAGAATCGCTGGAGAATGATCGACTTGTTTAAGCTCTTAAACGTCCTTTTCTAATTTAGATACTATTTGAATGATTACTAGAAGTGGATCGAGAACTATTATGACAGCTAGAGCTGCTGTGGTGATTGGTGGTATAGGGATTGGTGTTGTAGTATAAGTGTGATATTGGTGATAGATGGAGGAGGTAGAAGAGTTGATACAGGAGTTACTATAGGGATTTTAGGTATTGGTAAGAGAAATGTAGGCTTAGGAATCACCGAAACATGTACAGGGAGTACAGATGGAGACTGGATCTGTGGTACCTCTTGTTAGATTTGAATGTCCAACAGTGAATTGATCTCTATATATGCAGATTTCTTAGTAGTACAAATTAAAGAAGCAAGGACCCTCTGGAGGTCCAGCACAGCCAGTTGCACCGGAGGAGGCCGGTAGTAGTTCATAGATCAGGTTATGACTAGTTGTTTTGTATATAGCCTACTAAGTATTACGGGTGACTCCCGGCTAGTAGGGCTCTAGGTTTATGTTGTATTCGTAGCTATCTTTTGTTAGCCGGCTAAGTATTATGGGTTTTATACCCAGCTAGCACGGTAGTAGGATTTGTATTTTCATTTCTTGTATCAAGAAATCGTGTATGTTTTCCATGTATATATAGAATGGTGGTATTATGTCAGGAATGTAATATGTTTTGGTTGTAATCGAATTTGTGTGAATGAATGTCGATTTATCTATACCAGTGTTGAACTCAGTTCAGTTATATATTTCACTGTGGGATGTGATCTTGTTTTATTTATTGTGTATATGTTATGTCATGGTTAAGATTTTATGAAATCTAACGGGTGTTATACTTTTTGTGATTGAAGAAAATGGCACCGAAAAGAACCACGAGGGCTAGACCAGCCCCAGAAACAACAACTACTACCACATCTGTCACCAATGCCCAACTTCAGGCAATGATTGATCAAGGTGTCACTGCTGCACTGGCAGCACGTGATGCAACTAGGAATGGCGATGACAGCCATACCTCGGGAACGGGTGTCAGGAGGACTGAACGCGTTGCTCGAGAGTGCACCTATCAAGACTTCATGAAGTGCCAACCTCTGTATTTCAAAGGCACTGAGGGAGTTGTTGAATTAACTCAATGGTTTGAAAGGATGGAGACTGTGTTTCGCATAAGCAACTGCTCTGTGGATAATCAGATCAAGTTTTCCACTTGTACTCTTCTCGCAGGTGCTTTGACGTGGTGGAACTCCCACGTTAGGATTGTTGGTCAGGATGTTGCGTATGCAATGACTTGGACAGATCTGAGAAAGAAAATGACTGACAAGTACTGTCCGAGGAACGAGATGAAGAAGCTCGAGGTTGAGTTATGGAATTTGAAAGTGAAAGGTACCGATGTGACAGGGTACAATCAACGATTCCAAGAACTAGCACTACTGTGTGTTAGAATGTTTCCTGAAGAATCGGACAAGGTTGAAAGGTATGTCGGTGGGTTGCCCGACATGATTCAGGGAAGTGTTGTGGCATCGAAACCGAAAACCATGCAGGAGGCTACTGAAATGGCATCCGAACTGATGGATAAGAAAATCAACACTATCGCTGAAAGGCAGGCTGAAAACAAGCGGAAGTTTGAAGACACTTCCCAAAACAACCAGAACCATCCACAGCATAACAAAAGGCAGAACACTGGCAGAGCCTACACTACAGGATCTGGTGATAATAAACCGTATAAAGGACCTAAACCTCTGTGTCTCAAATGCAATTACAACCATAACGGTCCATGTGCTCCAAAATGCTACAAGTGCAACAAATTTGGTCAATTGTCTCGTGATTGTAGAAGTTCTACAAGTGTTAATCCGGGTAGTAACCAAAGAGGAAATGGGACAGTCAAGGGCCTACTTGCTTCGAGTGTGGAGTTCGGGGACACTTCAAGACGGACTATCTGAAGCTGAAGAATAACAACAACAACTGTGGTAATCAGGTTAGAAATGCCAATGCTCCAGCGAAGGTGTATGCGGTAGGGCATGCGGGGACAAACCCATATTCCAATGTCGTGATGGGTACGTTCCTTCTCAACAACCGCTATGCTTCTATCTTATTTGATACTGGTGCCGATAGGAATTTTGTGTCTACTGCATTTAGTTCCTAAATTGATATCACACCATCTACCTTGGATCACTATGATGATGTTGAACTAGTCAACGGAAGAATAATTAGGTTGAACACTATTCTTAGGGGTTATACATTAAACCTCCTGAACCACCCATTTAACGTAAATTTAATGCCCGTAGAACTTGGTAGCTTCGATGCTATAATTGGTATGGATTGGTTGGCGAGGTACCAAACGATCATTGTGTGTGCCGAGAAGATTGTTCGCATACCCTGGGGAAATGAAACTCTAATCATTCCTGGTGACGGGAGTAATCGGGGAAATGAGACACGATTGAACATCATCTCGTGCACCAAAACTCAGAAATATTTGCTAAAAGGATGTCCTATCTTCTTGGCACATGTTACTACAAAAAAGGCAGAAGACAAGTCGGAGGAGAAGCGACTTGAGGATGTACCCATTGTTTGAGATTTTCCCGATGTATTTCCTAAGGACTTGCCGGGTCTTCCTCTAACTCGACAAGTGGAGTTTCGAATTGATTTGGTACCTGGTGCTGGACATGTAGCACGGGCACCTTATCGATTGGCGCCTTCCGAAATGAAAGAGTTGTCAGAGAAACTGCAAGAGTTATCTGACAAAGGCTTTATAAGACCCAGTTCCTCACCCTGGGGAGCTCCGGTCTTGTTTGTCAAGAAGAAATACAGATCATTCTGGATGTGCATTGATTACCGGGAATTGAATAAACTAACGGTGAAGAACCGTTATCCACTTCCAAGAATTGTTGATCTATTTGATCAGCTTCAAGGGTCGAGTGTTTACTCGAAGATCGACCTAAGCTCAAGTTATCACCAACTGAGGGTTCGAGAAGAAGACATTCCAAAAACCGCTTTTAGAACTCGTTACGGCCATTATGAATTTCAAGTTATGCCATTTGGTTTGACGAATGCACCTGCCGTATTTATAGACCTTATGAATCGGGTGTGCAAACCATATCTGGATAAATTCGTGATTGTCTTTATTGATGATATTCTGATATATTCAAAGAACAAGCAAGAACATAAAGAGCACCTTAAGCAAATCTTAGAGTTGCTTAAGAAAGAGGAGTTGTATGCTAAGTTTTCCAAGTGTGAATTTTAGATTCCTAAAGTATAGTTCCTAGGTCACGTGATTGATAGTAAGGGCATTCACGTGGATCCTGCCAAGATCGAATCCATTAAAGATTGGGCATCTCCTAAATCACCAACAGAGATTCGTCAATTTTTAGGTCTTGCTGGGTATTACCGGAGATTCATTAAAGGGTTTTCGAAGATCGCCAAACCAATGACCAAGCTTACTCAGAATAAGGTCAAGTTTGTTTGGGGTGATAAACAAGAAGCAGCTTTTCAACTGTTAAAGCAGAAGTTGTGCAGTGCACCAATCCTGGCCTTACCTGAAGGAAGCAAAGATTTTATCGCATACTGCGATGCTTCAAAGAAGGGTTTGGGCGTTGTGTTAATGCAAATAGAAAAGGTGATTGCTTATGCATCACGCCAACTGAAGATCCATGAGAAAAACTATACAACTCATGATTTAGAACTTGGAGCAGTAGTGTTCGCTCTCAAGATTTGGAGTCATTACCTGTATGGAACCAAGTGCACGGTGTTCACTGATCATAAGAGCTTACAACACATTCTTGATCAGAAAGAACTAAACATGAGACAACGCCGATGGTTATAGTTGCTCAATGATTATGATTACGATATTCGTTATCACCCAGGGAAAGCAAATGTCGTTGCTGATGCTTTGAGTAGGAAGGAACGAGAACCACCATTAAGGGTTCGAGCCTTAGTCATGACTATTGGCTTGGATCTTCCTAAACAAATTATGAATGCTCAAACTGAAGCTCGGAAGCCGGAGATCCTCAAGAACGAAGATGTTGGAGGTATGTTGGTTGAAAATTCTAAAGATCCGAAGAAATTCAGAACGAAAAAGTTAGAACCACGAGCGGATGGAACTCTATGCTTCAATGGCAGGAGTTGGTTACCATGTTATGGCGACTTGAGGACTGTGATTATGCACGAGTCCCACAAGTCAAAATACTCTATTCATCCGGGTTCTGACAAGATGTACCAAGATATGAAGAAGCTATATTGGTGGCCCAATATGAAGGCCAACATCGCCACCTATGTTAGCAAGTGTTTGACCTGTGCTAGGGTCAAGGCCGAACACCAAAGGCCATCAGGATTGTTGGTACAGCCCGAGATACCTCAATGGAAGTGGGACAACATCACTATGGATTTTGTTACGAAGCTTCCAAGGTCGTCGCAAGGCTACGATACCATTTGGGTGATTGTTGACCGACTCACTAAGTCTGCTATCTTCGTACCAATGAGAGAGACTGATCCTATGGATAAACTTGCAAGAATGTACCTAAAGGAAGTGGTCACGAGGCATGGAATACCTGTCTCAATCATTTGTGATCGTGATCCGAGGTTCGCATCAAATTTCTGGAGGTCACTTCAGAATGCTTTGGGTACTAATCTGGATATGAGTACTGCGTACCATCCACAAACAGACGGGCAAAGCGAGAGAACTATCCAAACTCTCGAGGATATGCTACGTGCTTGCGTGATCGACTTTGGAAAAGGTTGGGTTAACCATTTGCCGTTGGTCGAGTTTTCATATAACAACAGTTATCACGCTAGCATTAAGGCCGCACCATTCGAAGCACTTTACGGTCGAAAGTGTCGTTCACCTGTTTGTTGGGCCGAGGTTGGGCAAGTGCAACTTACCGGTCCAGATTTAGTTCGAGAAACGACCGAGAAGATTGTTCAAATCAAGCAGAGAATGCAAACCGCTCGCGATCGACAAAAGAGCTATGCCGATAAGAAGCGCAAGCCGATGGATTTTCAAGTTGGGGATAAAGTTATGCTGAAGGTTTCGCCTTGGAAAGGGGTCGTACGTTTTGGCAAACGGGGGAAGTTAAACCCCAGATATGTCGGACCTTTCAAGGTGTTAGAAAAAGTTAGAGCCGTTGCATACAAGCTTGAGCTTCCGCAAGAGCTGAGCAGGGTTCACAACACTTTTCATGTATCCAATTTGAAGAGGTGTTATTCCGATGATCCATTAACTATGTCATTGGATGGACTACACGTTGATGACAAGCTTTAATTTGTCGAGGAACCGGTCAAGATCATGGATCGAGAGGTCAAACAGTTGAGACATAGCCGTGTCCCGATTGTCAAGGTAAGATGGGACTCCAAGAGAGGTCTTGAGTTCACGTGGGAACGTGAAGACCAATTCAAGAAGAAATACCCGCACCTTTTTGCAAAGGCCGCACCGTCTTCAAGTGTCGCGTTATAAGCCTTGAGGACAAGGCTCGCTTAACGGGGGAAGTCTATAACACCCCATGTTTTAGGGTCATCGACGTCGTTAACAAATCCGCAATGTACCTTTTGTAATGTACGTGTTTACTTTAAATCGTAAGCAATAGGTTAAATCGCGTACGCCAAATATTATCGTTTAATGTAAACGGGCATCAAACCATCAAACGTTTACATCAATCATGTGTTATATAATTATTTTGATAATAATTATGGTCGTTGTTCATTTATTTTATTGGTTGCGTAAGTTAAATACGTTTATCGATAAGTGTACGTTTAAGCGTAACCGAAAGCATGTTAATTTATTAACGCTTCAACAAATACCCTCGATTGTACCTAATACCTAAAGTTTTATTAACTTTAGGCAAATAAATTGTTACTTACATTTTATTCACTAGAAATTAAAAGGATACACTATTGCTGCAACTAGATATACATTTTATTTACAAAATACAATTTTTGAAACTTATAAGATTTATAACAATCTTTTATTGGTAACTAGCAAAAGTTTCTAGGAAACCTTTTTCCCCTAGCTCGGCAACAACAACACTAATAAGAAAAATGAGTCATTTATCTAGTCAATGGTTCCAAATGCTAAACACTTACTCATTCAAACCTTAGCTAGCTTGTCACCTTTGAATAAGAACCATGTATACAAGAACCCATAAAACCTCCTCATGTTTCTTGACCAACTAGTAATGAAAATGAACATGACTTCTCATTATAGCTACAAGTAACTTAGCTAAGACTTCCACATCCTATAAAACACTAGAAAAAAAACATTCACAAATCCCCCTTTGTGCCCCATAGAGCCCACGGCTCAATACACTCACCCACATAAATCCATACAAAATTTTATTCAACCTATACCCTTCTATACACATCCATTACAAGTCATTCTAAGGTGTTTCCAACCATTGAATCACCATTCTACAAGTAAATAATCAGAAAAGGAAAGATAGGGTTTATTTGATAGCAAAGAAAACAAGGGTTTTCTTTGTGCAAGCTTGGATTTTAAGGCTAAACACGGGTTTAGCATTTGTTTATCATCATCTTCATACCCTATAAGGTCATCTTGAACTCTTTTTGTTCTTATAATTTTCATTGTTATGCATATGATTAGTTCTATTTTAGTTGAATCACCATTTACAGATTTTAAACTTGTAAATGAAGTTTCATCTAGTAATGACATCTTGTTAGACTTTTATACATGATGTGTTATTACTTATATCATGTTAACAATGAATGATAAAATATTGTATCTTGTTGTTTTGGTTGTAATACAGGATCATGGGTTAATTAGGGTTTTTTGGTTTCTTAATATGTTTCAAGTTTAATGAAATAATTTATGACAAGTTAAGGTTAATTATGGACTTATGTTAATGTTGTATGATTATTAATATAAGAATATAAATGATGAGAAGACTTGTACACACATGGTTTTTATGTAAAATAACTATATATAAAAACTAGTGATTTATGGTTAATTATAAAAGTTATGGTTTATTATGTAAAATAAAGGACTTGTAATGTTGGGACAAAAAGGACCTTGATGGACCATGGACATAATAAACATATGATATATGACATATATAAAATATAAGGCACATATGAGACTTTTGGTGAAATACAAAATGATAAATAAAGGAAACAAAGGTTGAAAATGGACTTATCAAACTAGCACCAACATTCTGTCCAAAATTCGTGTATAAGACATACTTATTTTATGTTTTTATAAGATAATACATTTCGCGACGATTCCGAAAAGGTAAGAAACTTGTCAAACGGATTAATAACGAAAAAGTTACGTTAAAAACGAGTTATACGCTAATTAAACGGAGTTTATAAAATAAATTTTATAAAAATTATGTCAAACAGCAAGTTGGATAATTTTATCAAATAAAACACATTTTTAGGATTCTAAAATGATAAGAATCATGATTTTTCGATTTATAACGAATAAGTTATGAATTTCGCGGGTTTTCGGTAATTAAAAGTTTATAAAAATAATTTTATAAACTATGAACAGTAAAAACACTATTCATGACAGAAAGTTATATTTTTGTAAACCTCATAAAATTATAGAACTTTCAATTACGAGGAATCTGTAGTTCGAACGATCGTTAAAAAACGGAGCTATACCGAAATAAAATACGACATTTACGGGGTTTTACAACAACAAATACGATTTTTATAATAAAACTCAGTCTGGTTTGTGTACACCTAAAAGTTATTGTTCATCAGGGGACCAAAATTATAAAAATGTCAAATATCGATAACCCGTCTTAATACGAAAAGATGGGCATAAGAAACGCAAAATGGATTATAATACGTGAATCGTTATGGACAAATTTTACCAAAAGTATGTTTATAAACGTTTTAATTTTATAAACATGTTTTCACTTAAACATTTAGATGGTGATTAGCTATATAGACTTATGCATGGTAGGAGTACTTAATGTGATTAGTACTTATACGACCTTTAAATTAAGAGTTGCATCTAACGATTTGGCGTGTCCGAGTTATCTGTGTATATTTGATCATAATCAGAACTCCCAGGTGAGTTCATAGCCCCACGTTTTACATGTTTTTGTTTTATAAAGTTTTTGGGGTGAAAAACATGCAATGCTTTACAATTGACACAATGGTTAAAGTTTTGTTATGATTACGTGTTGTAAAAAAAAGTAGCGATAACCCAAATATCTGAGCACATATCATGAACTGTCAATGCGGGATTGTGAGCCTGTGAATGTTAATTTAATAGATCTATTGGGTTTGACAACCCGTTCGGGTGTGGTGATTAGCATATCAACTGGACAACACGAAAGGTTTTATATCATGTCGAATATAGGATGTTGCGGGTTAGAACATCACCACGGGCAATGTAGGCCATTAATTTGGTATTCATACACGTCAAGCTTCAGTGTCATGAGCTTAGAGCAACGTAATTACATTTATATGATGTCTGCATCTGTTGCATTATCATACACTTGGGAAATCTTGTGGTCCTACAATACATGATTTATCAAACCTATGAATTCACCAACATTATTGTTGACGTTTTAAAGCAATGTTTTTCAGGGGATCAGTAAGCAAGAGGTACAAGGGATACATTGGTGGTTTTGATTGGGATATCATGCATTAAAGGTTTTGTCGCAATACATTTTGTATAACTGTATGGGCTAGAAATCTTTGTACTTTGAACAAGTGGACAAGTGAAGCTTCGACTTATGTAACAAATACTTTGTTAAAATCCAATGTATCAGTTTTTAAACGACTTTTTGGTCGTTCTATATACATCTTGTGTTATTGATCTGAGAAATAACACGCCCCGGACCCTTATTCCGCTGCGACCCAATTTAGGGGTGTTACAAAAAGTACTGCCCGAGGACCGAGATTAAGAAGCTTGAAGTCGAACTGTGGGATTTGAAAGTGAAAGGTACCAATGTGATAGGGTACAGCCAACATTTTCAAGAACTGGCATTGCTGTGTGTTAGAATGTTTCCTGAAGAATCTGACAAGATTGAGAGATATGTCGGTGGTTTGCCCGACATGATCCACGAAAGTGTAGTAGCATCCAAGCCTAAGACAATGCAAGAGGCGACTGAAATAGCAACCGAACTGATGGATAAGAGAATCCACACTTTTGCTGAGCGTCAGATAGAGAATAAGAGAAAGCAAGATAATAACCAACAACAACAACCACAAAACAAGAGGCAGAACACCGACAAGGCTTATGCTGTAGGGACTGGTGAAAAGAAGCTATACGGGGGATGGTTGGTTGATTTTAAACCACACTTTTTAATATATATAATATATAATAAAATATAAAATATATAGTAAGTATAATTTAAAAACACAATCAATGAAACCGGGAAGTAGTATAGAATATCCCCGGGTCGTTTATCCCCAACGAGGCTGTGCTGCAAAAATCGATACAGTCAGAAACTTAGAGTTTGAATGGGATTAATGATTTGAGAGAGTAGAAAGCTAAATTAGTCAATAACAAACAAAAACGATTGGGAAAATCCTAAAAATTATGAAGTTAAGCTGAAAAACGAGAGCAGGAATCCCGAACAAAGGGTCAAAAACCTAAATTTTGCAAATTTAACCCTAAAACAAATTTAAAAGCTAAATTAGATTCTAAATGACAAATAACGAAGTTTAAAAAAAACTAGACTGAAAACGGAGGTCGTTTGACCCAAAAACGAGTCAAGACAAAAACCGTACCCGAGACCCGTTCTTTAAAAATCAAAAAGTTACAAAAATGACCCTACGAAAATTTTTATATTTTTCCTACGTAAAATATGACTAAAGAAAATTTTCTAAAAAAGAAAAATATTTTTTTGATAATTTTTATATTTTTTATGAATTTTTTAAACTTTTAACTAAATTAAATTAAAAAAAATACTAAACTATTTTTAAAAATTCTAAAAAAATTACCTAAAATACTAGACACTAAATACTACCTAAGAAAAATAAGAAACCCAAAATTTGGCTTTATCTAAGCGCAAATAAGCTGGAAACCAGCTTATAGATTTTGAAGGGGGACCACAAAAAAAAGGGTTAAATACTAAACCACTTGGGCTTCTAACGTAGAAGTCCCAAGGGTACAGCGGTAAGACTTGGTATAAAGAGGGGTGTATTGAGGGTAGAGACCCGGGTTCGAGTCTTGCTCACCCGGGTTTCCCCTTATCTCCCCTTTTTTTTATGAAAACTTTTTATACAACTTTGATAAGCTCATTGAGCTTATCATTTTTCATAACTAGGACTTTTTGAGAAAGCTTATAAATAAGCTGAAAAGGGGGCTTTTTGTTGGACAGTAGCTTAAATTAAGCTTAAGGCTTAATGTGACTTTTTCTCTTGACTTTTTAAACTACTAAGCTAACTTTTGAACACATAAGCTGAAAGGGATTTCTATCCCAACCTAAATAAGCACGTATGAACTAAAACCTAGCGACTAAATAAGCTAAAAGGAAAACTAAACTAGACAGAAAGCTTAAACAAGCTTAAAAGCAAATATGGCATTTTCTATTTGGCTGTTAACACTCAATAAGCAAAGAAAGGACTAATAAGCTAAGACAAATAGAAAACCAAGCTAAATAAGTAAAAGTGAATAAAAAGCTATGACCAATAAGCTCCTAATAAGCTAGAAAAAGAAAATAAGCAATTTACTAAACTAAACTAAATGAAACAGTCAAAAAGCCTACTTTGGGCTTAAATTAAAGCTACTTAGAGGGCTTCTTAAAGTCTACAAAGCTAGGGCTTAATAAAAGAGCTTATTGAATTTTTAGAAAAGCCAAAAGCTTGGGCTGAAGTTAACAAATAAGCTAGAAAAATAGGCTTGAAAATGGTGTTTAGCACCAGGGGAAATAAACAAAAAAGGAGGACTTATTTTGACAGCTTAAATTAAGCTGCCAAATAAGCTCAAAATAAAAATGAAGTTTAAGACAGATTGAGTATGGCTTAGTTGAGTTATGCTCAAATTTTAAGCTCTAAAAACACTTCAAAGTTGCTGATTTTTACAAAAGAAATAGGTGAGTTATCTTTTGAAAAACTTGCCTAGTTTCATATGTGAAAAACTTAAAAAAAATGTTGACAGATTTGACAAAGTTAAAAGAGACTTAACCTATTGGATTTTTACTCTAAAAAGATAAAGAAAACAATATTCTTAAGCTAGTTTTAACAGCTTAATCAAATAAGCACTTTGACCACAGTTTGAAAACCAAAATTTTGGATACTTATGAAAGAAACTTAAAAACAGTTTAAAAACCTAAGAGCTTGGAAAAACAGACTCAAATTAGCTTAGAGACTTAAGCCAAAGTTAACCAATTGTCCCCAACCTATACCATTGCATTTTTGACCCATTTTGGGCTTATCCCAAACACCCCTTTATATTTTAAAAACTGGATTTAACCTTTATAAAAACTGAATTAAGCACTAAATTTTAAGAACAACTACTAAACATGCAAGGTTAAGTAATAAACAGTGAAAAGCAAGAACAAATAAGCACTTTTAAAAGCTAATAAGCTAATGACAGAAATAAGCTATATTAGACAGTTTTTAAGCAAATGAAAATGAAATAATACAAGAGCAACTAAAAGGTATTTTTAAGCATCATTAAACATAAATAAGCACAATAAGTCATTAATAAGCTAAAAATCAGCAATGCTACAGTAAATTTTAAGCAAAAGTTTAAAAAGAAAGAGTATACCTTTAAAAGTTTCACTTGTGAAACTTTGGAGTAATTGAACCTAAATAAGCTCTAAAACCTACCCTTAGCTTATAAATAAGCTAAACTAAGCACCCAATGAGCCTTCCAAGACTGCTCATTCATCCATTTGCTTGATCAAACAGTAACCCGTTTTTTCTTTTGAATTTTTCTTAAATTTTTGTATAAAGGTTTAAAAACAGATTATAAAAAGGCTTGTATTAATAGCTTATATGACTTTTAAAGAAACACAATGTAATATAAAACTTAGAACACAATGTTTTAAGGGTAAACTGAATTTTCATAAAAAAAGAGAATGCAAGTACATCAAAGTTGAAATGAGTTACACTAATAAAGACTAAACTGAATTTTTAAACATCACAAAAAAAAGCTAACTTAAAAAACTACCCCTTTGCCACAATGGCTTACAACAGCTTATATAGCAAAACGAGCTAGGGTTTGGTCTCTTGTCTTCTTTCCTTGGTGTGCTTCTTTGAAGACACAAAACAGCATATGTGCTTGTTGTGAGTGTGCAAACACAAAACAATCCTGGCCCTTGGTTTGCCTTTGTGCCCAAGTCGTATAATCTCAATCTTTCTTTTTCACAGCCAATGGGTGAAGGGAGGATTGCCAAGGTGGCTTGTGGCCATGTGGGTGTGGGGTAAGATGGGTGTAATGGGTTTTGGTGTTTAGTTGCAGGTGAGGACAAGGGAGAAGATGAATAGTGCCAAAAATGCCCATGACGGGAAAAATTGTAGGAGATGTACAGTAGTTCAATTTTAGGGGTGAAGTTTGTGGTTTTCTCACAATTGGTCCCTCATGGTTATACATGACTTTGCAATTTTCGTCCTTGGTGTAAATGATAGTTTGGGGACTTTGGCAAAAACACCCCCCAAAGGTTATAAATGCTATTGCATCCATGGTCCTTGCGAGTTATAGCTTTGGAGAGTTGGCAGACTTGGCCCTTGTGGTATATCTTTGGAGATTTGGCATAATTAACCCTTGCAAGATTTTTCTTCTTTTTCCTTCATTAAATAAGTTAGGGGCTTGGCAATTTTGGCCCCTAAACTTATTTTTCTTCACTTGTGGCTTCGGGTTTGACTTTGTCTTTTCCATGCTTTTCCGTTCCGTGTCCGGTTTTGTCGTTTTGTCTTCGTTTTTCGTCCTTTTCATAGATATCCGTTCCTACACAACACAATTAGCAAAACAAGCATATATTTGGCATTTTAAGTCCGTTTTTGGTTATTTTAACTTGTTTTTAAAGGTAAAAGGTATGTGTAATTAAACACATACCAAAATCCCCCATACTAAGGTATTGCCGTGTCCTCACGCAATGCTATGTAGAAAACTAAGAATCTCGATCCCCCTCGACTAATAACTTCGAAAAGTAGCTAAGTGTTCATCGAGGAAGTTAAATACTCATAAGTTTTGAAAATCCCCGTCTTTACCATTTTTCATATATACACCTATTCCTACACTTCTTTTTGTCTTTTTCATTTATTCATTATCACTAACTAGGATATGTTTTGACTCATTTATTGAATACTTTAAAGGGATCATAGAACAAGTGCATTCGATCCCTGAGAATGCCCCAAAAAGGATAAATTCATCGTTTCCCGGACTTTTCACTTATTCCAAACCAAGTTAAATGAAATCAACGTTAATTATGAGTTAGATGCTAACACTACTCATATTTGCAATTTGTAAACTTTTCATTCCCGACAATTTATTCTTAGGTGTTTGTGCTTTTTGAATTGTAACCATGGATCAATGTTTTGCAACATTCTACGTTTCACGTTCCACCGAGACTTAATGAGTTTGAAGCCAGAGATCATCCCATTGTAGCGGACTTTTCGTCTCGGCCAAACCCCCATCCAAACCTTGCGTTTTAAGTGCTCCTGGCTGTTAGTCCTCCACTCAGACGGAATACTGTTTAAGGGACTCACGGACCTCCTAGGTTTCTATAATACTCTTCGGCATTGTTTCCGTTAATTCACATCAGCTTATTAATATACTAGCCCACAAAGTTCAAAAAGCATATTTGTATGGAATTTAACAATAAAGAGCATCTTTTATTTCTCATACCTTAAATATCATAATCTCATTTTACGACCCTAAAGTTTGTACACACCTCGACCTTTTAGAAGGCTATGAAACATCGGTTCAACGTGAGCCAGCATGAGGCAAAGACTTTAACATGTTTTCATGGTGATGGTTTATTTCTTCACTATGGGTCACCTTTTCCTCTAGTAGGCTCTAATTGTTTCTACTCGGGTCAACTCCAAGTTGAGGACAAACCGGCCCTCGATAGTTGTCACGATTAACTTGCAGATCTTTCCCTCAGTTTTCCATTTGGGATTTTACTTTTTCTGCATTTTTCATCATTTTTTATAGAAACTGCGGGGGTCGGCACTAACGTCATTATTTGTTTTAATTCAAGTTGATTATATTGATACATATACGTCTATAAAGTTGTTGCATAATCTTTTTATACATTATATTATCGGAGTTAAGTTTAATTTCACCATTCAGATAGCCACGTATATTAATCTGGTCTAGATTAGTTTGCCCCACCACACACGTGTCTTATAAATCCTTTTTAATATGCACCCGATCACCACTTTGGTACTCAATCTGGTTAGAGAAAGAAGTTTTGTTAGTGAATTTGTAGTGCCCTTGCTTTAGACATTCCAGCTAACCAACTCTACTTTTACTCTTCCCTCCTTGTGTTCAGGTAGCCCGGTGCGATGTTTTCAAGAAGTTTAATGTAAAACCCTTAAGGATAGTGTATAACCCAATTATTCTCCGTCGGACAATGGTCAACTGTCATAGACTAGTGATCTAATGCAGTGGTGTGATATCAATTTGGGAGCTAAAAGCAGTAGAACACAAAAATCTCTGGTTCGTGATCAGCACAGTATCAATAAGACAGAAGCTTAGCGGTTATTTAGAAGGAATGTACCCGTCACGACGTTAGAGTCGGAGGTTTGTCCCTGCCACGGCTCACGCATACACTTTCGCTAGAGCATTGCCATTTCCAGCTTGGTTACCGCGGTTGTTGTTTTTCAACTTTGGAAAATCCCTCTTGAAGTGTCCCTAGGCTCCACACTCATAGCAAGTAGGTTTCTGACTTGCCCCAATGCCCCTTTGGTCTGTTAAGCAGGTCTGTGCTTTGGAGGTACTCCTACATCACGAGCAGTTTGCCACCTCGGTTGCACTTGTGCATTTGGGAGCACATGGACCCCCCCATTCATGGTGATCGTTGCATTTAACGATTAGGGTTTAGATCACCGTATGGCTCCTTCTCAACCAGATCTTGCAGTTGTAGGCTCGGCCAGTGTTTTGCCTCTTATTTTGTTGGTTGTTGTGGTTGTTGGTGGGTTATCATCTTGCTTTTTTGTTCTCTAATCTGCTCGTTTTGTAGCAAAAAGTGCGGCATTTTCTTATCCGATCACGCCTCAGATGATTTTCAATTGCCTTCTTGCATTATTCTTGGCTTGTGTATGCTTGTAATTACACTTCGTAGAAGACATGTCGGGCAAAGCGCATTGACATATCTCTCAATCTTGTCAGACTCTTCAGGAAACATTCTAACAGCAGCACTGACAGTTCCTGAAAACTGTTTGGTAGTACCTATTCACAGCGGTACCTTTCAATTTCCATAATTCCACAAACTCACAGCTCTCTAAATTTCATTGACTATCTCGACCCTCAAGGCAAGTACTTGTCAGTCATCTTCTTATTTTTAGGTTGTCCAAGTCATTGGCATAGACGCAACGAACTCTATGTACCAAGATCAGATCATCCCTAGCATGGGAGTTCCACCATGTTAGTGGAAAACTTGATTTGGTTCTCCACCGAGCAGTTGCTTATACTGAACACAGTTTCCATTTTCTCAAACCATTGAATTAATTTGACAACTACTTCCGTGCCTTTGAATTCAGAGGTTGGCACTTCATGAAGTCTGGGTAAGTGCACTCTCTAGCAACTCATTCCGTCCTTCTAACACCTGTTCCCGAAACATGGCTGTCATCGCCATTCGTGCTTCTGTTAGCATCACGTGCTGCCAAAGCAGCAATAACGCCTTGGTCAATCATTGCCTGAAGCTGGGCATTAGTGACAGTTGTGGTGGTGGTTGTTTCTAGGGATGTGTTTGACCTCGTGACCCTTTTTAGTGCCATTTTCTTCAATCACAAGAAAATATAATACCCGTTAGATTTCACACAATCATAACCATGGATGTGAATATACAAATAAGTAAAAGAGATCCAAACCACAAGTGAAATATACACTGAATTGAAGTTAACCATGGTGTAGCTAAATCGAACATTCATTCTTAATACATTCGATTACGACCATAGTCATAATACCACCCATTTCATATTTAATTGAATACCATACATGATTGGTTCAGTTACAAAATGATCACAACGATTAGGTTACAAGATAAAATATACAACCTAAATCCATACTAGCCGGAAGTTACCCGTAATACTTAGTAGGCTGAACCAAAAATAAATTTAGCACATATCATGATCTTTATGCTAAGTTGTTCCCAGCCTTCCCCTGGTGCATCTGGCTGCGTATGCCCGGGCGCGTAGCTGGTACTTGCTGTCTTGAAATGTGTCTCTGTGGTATGTAGTGCTTCAACAATTTTAATGCCTCCAATGAACTGTGGCCTGCCTCTGCAGGTCCGCTGCCAGCAAACTTCTGTAATCACTGCCGCCTGTCACCTGCGGTCCGCCTGCCCGCAACTTGTAACCACTACCTGCTGGACCCAATTACTGTATAGCGCGGTGCCTATAACTCTGACGTGCAGGATCACTAGCATCCATGGACGTTCACATGCCTTCTCGAGACATCCCTAGGCTACTTCTCTCTCCATCAGTGTGAGTTGGTTACGGGCGCATGCTGCAGTGCCTATACCTTATACAGGTAGGAGTTGAGTTTGTGAGACCAAGCCATCATGTGTTCGCTATAGTGTACTGTCATCATCCAACCTCACATAGATGTCTGGTTCGTATCTTGCCTAACCCTAGTGGAAACTTTGTCATCCGTCGTACACCAAGTCTATATGTCATCTCAGTCGCTGGTTCCCTAAGCATGTTCTACCAGCATCTCATCCCATGTGTGCGGTAGATCCCATTAACCGATCACACCTTATCTAGAGATCACGCACTAATCTTCCTATACCAGGTGGCAACAAACCCATAGTCTCGACCTGAGTCCTCCAGGGAGGTTAGCAGAGGGGCAGACGAGCTCTCTCTACTTCATATCTCGGGTTTGTGTAGAGCGGATACGCTTAAACCTTATAGTTCCAAGGATCGGTAAAGGTAACCCTCGAGTGATCTGTTCTGGTCTCTTACGGTCAGTAGAGATGTAGATGCAGAGTGAGTGGATGATGATGGCGGTAGCTGGTATGGGTAAGAGTGGTGGTGTTCCCATAATTGTGGCGTACCTGACTGGTATGGTTGATGTCTGCTCTGGTGTGGGAGAGTTATGTTTTAATATTGTGGCGGTGGTGCATGGGAAGTATGGATGGGGGCTCGGCTTCAGCTCGGATCCAATCAGAGCTTGTAGCCCAAGTTGGGTAAGTAGGTGACTAAAGACAGGTATATGTGAGTTGAAGGTGCTGATAGGTGTGGTTGGTGATATGGGAGTGGTATGATACCGGTAGTGGTTGATTAGTATGGGGGTAGTGGTTGAGAAGGAATCTGTGGCCAGGCGTGGTGATGGAAATGTGGGGACAAGTGGTGATAGGTGGTGGCAGTCAGGTATAACAATGTAAGTCCTGGCTAAACCTCTGGTATCGAGAAAACTCAAAGATAGGTGTAGGAGGCTGCATCTCGGATCAAAATCCCCTAGCAGTAACGCCGGTTATGCTAGGAGTGGTGGTGGTGTGGCCGCGATACTTGTCGGTCTTAAACGGCTCGTCTCCATCAGAGATGGGGCATGAGTCAATAGTGGATAAAGCACAGCAGTAAGAAGTTGGCAGGAGCTGAGGTGCTCTCCTCTCCTGACCCCCGTAATATCAAACATCATCATCCTCTTCATCATCGTATGACTCATCTCACTCATCATCGCCATCGTCTCCTCCGTCGGCAGGATCCTCCTCAGGGTCCTCCTCTGGATCCTCCTCGGGATCCGACTCAGGAACATAGCCTGGTAAATCAGCAGTAGGTGAGACAACAGTAGGCAGTGGTTGCTCCTCAGCTGGGAGTATATTGTCCTCCGGTGGATACTCCAGATAAAGCTCTGAACAAAACTCTGGTGAAGGTGGGTACACAGGACCCGACACATAATAGGAGATGGCGGGGCAGTAAAAAATCATCAACAAAAAGCATAGGCATATCCCCCCATACATTCATTCACGGTGGTCCATACGACCCCCAGAGGATTCGATGTCATGACAGAGTCCTCTAAATCTACTGGATTACATAGTGTATGAAACTATGGAATCCTCAGAATCCGACATGACAGAAGTGTGAAATTCCAAAATAAGTATTGATCGTATTTATATACGACTCGTATACGTCTATATTAAATTTATGATCTATAACCATGTATATCAATCATGAATGCAATCTAGTCTAATCAACTAATGCAAAACTAGTGTCTGTATGTATGTCCCGTGGAAATCCTAGGTATGAAGCAATGTTGAAAAAGGTTATAGTTAGCAAAAAGAACTTTGACTATTTTCTCTATACCTTGGCTTTGATAGCAATTTGTACAGCCTAAAATTGGGTCGTAGGTCGAAATATGGGTTGAGGTGGTATTCATTGATCAATAAACACAAGATATATATAAGAACGACCAAAAAGTCGTTTAAAACCGATACATTGGATTTAGTAAAGTATTTGTTAAAAATCCGAAGCTTCACTTGTTCAAAGTACATATTACAAAGTTTCTAGGCACATAACAAATGTTCCAAAAATAGTATGCACAAACCAAATCTTTAATGCATTGACTGTCCAAAATAACGACCACCAAATGTTATCCTTGTCTTGTACCTTATCTGCGATGATCTACATGAGGCAACATTGCTTAAAATACCTCAAATGATGTATTATCATGAGTGAATCAAGGTTTATAAAATTGTCTAATGTAGGACCGCAATGATGTCCCCATGATAATGCAAACAGATGCAAACATCATTGTAAAGAATGTAATTACGTTGTTCCTTATGTCACTACAATGACCACTGAAGCTCGACATGTATGAATTGCAATATAAATTGCCAACATTGCCCGTGATGATGTTCTAACCCGCAACATCCTATGTCCGACATGGTATACGTTCGTTGTCCGGCAAACCGGCTTGCAATGAGCTCTGATATTCGCCCGACTGGGCCATTGATTCAACCCAGTATGTCAATTCCTAAATAGATCTATCTATAAACATGTCGCTGCTCACAACAGTAATCTTGGTCAGTTATGATAATCGGGCTATCAAGAGGGTGTACGCCTATCACTTTAGGGAAAAAAACGTAATCGTAATGTGAAATGTCCAATGCGGTCCAATGTAAAACATGGGGGGGGGGGGCAAATTTTTTTTATTTTTGTTTCTCACCCCAAAACTGAAAATCATGTGTAAACTGTACAACGTCGGGATATGAACTCACTTGTGGTTGTATGTAAACATTATTATTGTCACGAAAATGCGTCACCATAAATGGAACGCAAAGACCACCTAAATCCATATAGGTGTATATGTACTAGAATTGTAGAACAAGCTACTACCATGTTTAATTCGTAGTATAGCTACATCACCATCTATTGTGTTTGTGAAATCGTATTTAAAAGTTACAGTACAAAATATTTCCTTAGGTAAACAACGACGTGTGTGTCTTATTTCGTGTTTTAGAAGACCGTTATACTTTAGATCGTTTGTTTATGTCCACGCTTTCCGTATTTAACGGTTGCGCGTGTATCGCTCAAAAAATAGAAGTTACATGTTTCAAAATTTGTAGGTCACTGGTGATGACAGTGTTTTTACTTTTCATGACGTTTATAAGAATTTATTTTTATAGATTTAGCACTTATCGTAAAAACCCGTATACGGTCGTATCTTATTCGCGTTTAACTCGTTTTTAGGATTCTTTGAGCACGTCTTTGTTAATAAAAATCGTTTTATCAAATGTGATATGAAGGTTTTCAAGATGTTTCATGTTTGAGATGAACTGTACTTTTATTAAAAATAACTTGCTGTTGATAAAGTGTATTTAATTGTCAGTAACACTGCGTAGATTCATAACTCCTTCGTATTAACCGATAAAATTCATGATTCTTACTTGTTTTGAAATCATAGATTTGATGTACTAATAATAGAAATTAGTTTACGATCTTATTAGCTGCGCGAATAGTCAATTGGTTTTTTTAATTTCTTTTATAAAGCGTTTAATTACCGTATACTTAAAATTAGCGTGTCTCCCTCGTTATATAGATGGTGTTGTTTTAAGTTCTCTCCAATTACCCCGCTCGTTGTGCCACATTGTAGATTTTTTAAAATCATAAAATATCTAGTTAAGTTCGAATTTAAAACCGAAGTTTTGAAGAATTTGATAACATGTGTTTAAACTAGTTTTATAAATTTATTTAGCTCGCAACCACTTTGTTAAAGTCCATTACGAATACTTATTATCACATGTTTGTACATCATTAGGGTTTTAAGTCTATGATTAGGTCCAAATATTGTCAGAAGAATAAAAAGTTCCAAATGTGTACACACTTAATTTAACATGAACTTTTATAAAGTATATTTTTAGATAACTTGCTTATATATACTTTTATACATAAACCCAAAACTCATATAATGTATATAGACTTCCATTCATACATGTTATTAACAATAATTATAGCACATGTCAATAGTATCATCGTTACCATGATCATAAGTAAAAATTCCATTTTTTATGTATGACAAGTTCTAGAGGGTGATGACTACACAACATTATATATGCATAAAATCATAAAAATAAAGAGATTAAGAGTTTTAGATAACCTTAATATGAAGTGTGGTGATAAACAACACAATCTAAACCCTAGTTTAGATGACAAACCCAAGCTTGCAATACCAGAAGAAAATCGCTACTCTCTTGCGTGACCAAAGGGTAAAGACCCTAACTCCTTATTCTTGCGGCAATACTTGTAGATGCTTAAACCAAACCTTCTAAACACCTTAGGTTATCTTAGAAATGATGTAGGAATGTGTGTAAATGTTGTAGATAATATTTGTAGGTTTATATTATGGTGTTTGATGGTTGCCGTGGTGAAGAGAGCAAAAAGGAGAGGGATTTCTGTGTTTCCACTTAGTAAATAAAAAGTGTCTTGTGGTTTACTTGCACTTTCTAAGGCATTAATATCCCCTAATACTGTCAAATGGTCATCGGGAAAGTGCTTGGGAGTAAAAACAACACAGGTTTTTATTAGTGGATGATGTACAATGTCTAGAGGTCATATGTGTGCACTTGGTTCCCAAAAAGAGAGATCATCCCATGAAATTAAGGAGTATGTCTTGCAATAGATATTTTCTTTGGTTCTACCATCTTGAATGTCGGCCGATCGATATGTATATATGTGAATGATATGTTTTTGTAAGGTTTTGGGTAGTGGGTACACATTGTGGGTATTTGTTGAAGCGTAAGAAAAAATTTTGGTGGTTCCGGTTATGCGTAAACGTATTTTAATCGCGAGAAAGTAAACACTTTACGCAAACTAATAAAATAAAATGACAAAGGTTAATATCTTATCCTAAATAATTACTTAACACTTTCTTGATGCAAACATTTAATTGTTTGATGCCCGTTTACGTTGAATGATAATTTTTAGCTTACGCGATTTAACTTAACGTTTTCAATTTAAAAGCAAACGCGTACAATAGTAAAAATAAATAGTGAATATATTGAGACGTCAATAACCCTAAATAAACTGGGTGTTTATTTACTCAAGGCTAAGATTGAAAGATACAATTAAAGCATAGTTTTGCTAAGATAGAGTTTGTCAAACCTAAACAGCAAGAAAAGACTGCTAGGAAAACTGTTAATCATGTTGAGCAAAATAGGCAAAAACACTCATTTCATGTTACCATTCCTCGAGGCAATCAAAGAAACTAGAAATAATATGTGTCTCAAAGATTAGGAAGTATTTTTGAGATTGTGTAATAAAGCTTTTTATGTTTGTGGTTGTTTTGATCACTTGCAAGTAGATTGTAAACAAGGTGATCAAAAACAGTTTCAAATACAATACCCTATTTGGACAATGCTCAAAGGGTGTCATCAAACTTTGCTAAAACAGATCACCCATGTGCTAAAAGATATAGTTCCAAGAGCAGTATAAATGGACGTTTGGTTTAGTATGAAGTTAATTATTGCAGACATGTTTATGATGCCCACACAAAACAACAATGAATGCTGCCAGACCAATGTCATATCCTTTCTAAAACAGCACATTTAACTGTTAAGTGGCCCATTCACAAGAATAAAACATTTAAAAATAGTAATTTTAATAAGAGGGTTAATATTGTTAAGGATAAAAATGTTAATACTGCTATGCCAAAAGCAGTAGTTAATACTGCTAAGCCAAAAGCAGTAGTTAATGCTGCTAGGCCAAAAGCAATAGCTAATTGTTGTTAGAAGAATCATGTTAATGCTGTTGAAGCCTCAGCTTGTTGGGTTTGGAAACCAAAGAATAAAGTTTTAGACCATGTTTCTAAACACAACAGTGCATCAATCACCCTAAAGAAGTTTGATTATGTTGATGCACAAGGCAGATCCAAGTCAGTGATGGCTTGGGTCCCTAAAAGAAGCTGATTTTCTTACATAATATGCAGGGCAATCCACAGCAAGATTTAGAGGAGAAAGGTGTGATTGACAGTGGATGCTCAAGGCACATGACAGGGAACATGTCCTATCTTACTGACTTTGAAGAAATTGATGGAGGATATGTTGCCTTTGGAGGTAACCCCAAAGGAGGGAAAATCACAGGCAGAGGTACAATCAAAACTGGTAATTTAGATTTTGAGAATGTGTATTTTGTAAGAGAGTTAAAGTTTAACCTCTTTAGTGTCTCACAAATGTGTGACAAAAAGAATAGTGTTCTCTTTAATGACACTGAATGTATTGTTTTATCTCCAAACTTTAAGTTAACTGATGAAAGTCATGTTTTACTTAAGGTTCCTAGAAAGAACAATATGTATAGTGTTTATTTAAAGAATATTGTTCCTAAGGGAGGTCTAAACTTTAGCATAGAAGGCTTGGACACATAAATTTCAAAACTATGAATAAACTGGTTAAGGAAAATCTTGTAAGAGGTCTACCTTCAAAACTTTTTAAAATTAATCAAACTTGTGTTGCTTGTCAAAAGGGAAAGCAACATAGAGCTTCTTGTAAGTCCAAAACAGTAAGTTCAATCAGCCAACCTTTACATATGTTGCACATGGATTTGTTTGGTCTAACATTTGTAAAAAGCTTAATGAAAAAGATGTATTGCCTAGTTGTCACAGATGATTACAGTAGGTTTAGTTGAGTTTTCTTTCTAGCTACTAAGGATGAGACTAGTGGCATTCTTAAGTCCTTTATAACTAGAGTAGAAAATCTAATAGATCAAAGAGTTAAGGTAATCAGATGTGACAATGAAACTGAGTTCAAGAATAAAGATATGAATCAGTTTTGTGAGACAAAAGGTATTAAGAGAGAATTTAGTGTAGCTAGAACTCCTTAACAAAATGGAGTAGCTGAGAGGAAAAATAGAACACTAATTGAGGCTGCTAAGACAATGCTAGCTGATTCTAAGCTACCTACTACTTTTTGGGCTGAAGCAGTTAATACTGCTTGCTATGTGCAAAATAGGGTATTAGTAACTAAGCCTCATAACAAGACCCCTTATGAACTTTTTCTTGAAAGAAAACCAGCTTTAGGCTTTATGAGACCATTTGGGTGTCCTGTTACAATTCTCAATACCATAGATCACTTAGGCAAGTTTGACGGTAAGGCTGATGAAGGATTCTTTGTTGGGTACTCAATCAATAGTAAAGCATTTAAAGTATTCAACAGTAGAACAAGGATAGTTGAAGAGAACCTGCATGTTCAATTTAGTGAGAATACATCTAATATTGTAGGAAGTGGACCAAATTGGCTTTTTGATATTGATGCACTAACAAAGTCAATGAATTATAAGCCAGTTGTTGCAGGAAATCAGTCTAATGGTAATGCAGGTACAAAAACATGTGATGATGCAGGTAAAGCTAGAATAAAGACAGTACCTGGCAAAGATTACATTCTACTACCATTGTGGCATGCTGATCTACCATTCTCTCAAAATTCAAAGAGTTCTCCTGATGCTGGATTCAAACCTTTAGGAGATAATAAAAAGAAGGTTACTAAAGAACCAGGAAAAGAAGGTGGTGATCCAAGTAATAAGAATGATAGTGTTAGCAGCACTAACAATATTAATACTGCTAGTGATGGAAACAGCACTAACAATGTTAATATTGTTAGTTCAACTGTTAATACTGTTGTTATAGAAGTTAATGCTGCTAGTAGTAATACACATTGAACTTCCAAATGATCTAAAGATGCCTGAATTGGATGATATTATGTATTCAGATGATTATGAAGATGTTGGTGCAGAGGATGACATGAGCAATTTGAATACATTTATGCTTGTCAGTCCTATTCCAACTATAAGAATACATAAATATCATCCAGTTGAACAAATTATTAGAGACTTGAATTCATCACCTCAAACAAGAAGAATGACAAAGAACTTGGAAGAACATGGTTTGTTTAGTTCTGTTCAGCAAAGAACAAACTATAAAGACTTTTAAAATTGCTTATTTGCTTGCTTTTATCACAAGAAGAACCCAAAAAGGTAATTCATGCATTAAAGGATCCAAGCTGGATAGAGGCTATGCAGGAAGAGCTTCTACAATTCAAGCTACAAGAAGTTTGGACTTTAGTGGATTTACCAAATGGAAAAAGGGCTATTGGCACTAAATGTATCTTCAGGAATAAAAAGGATGAAAGAGGAATTGTGATTAAAAATAAAGCAAGATTGGTTGCTCAAGGGTACACACAAGAAGAAGGGATTGATTATAATGAAGTCTTTGGACATGTTGCCAAAATTGAAGCAATTAGGCTATTCTTAGCCTATGCCTCATTTAAAGACTTTGTGGTGTACCAAATGGATGTCAAGAGTGCTTTTCTTTATGGTAAGATTGAAGAGGAAGTCTATGTTTGTCAACCACCAAGATTTGAAGATCCAGACTTCCCTAATAGAGTATACAAAGTAGAAAAGGCACTTTATGGACTGCATCAAGCTCCCAAAGCTTGGTATGAAACCTTATCAACTTATTTGTTAGACAATGGGTTTCAGAAAGGAAAGATAGACAAGACTTTGTTTATCAGAAGGGACAAACGTAATATTTTGTTAGTTTAAGTGTATGTAGATGATATCATATTTGGCTCTACAAAGAAGTCATTATGCATAGAGTTTGAGAAGATGATGCATAAGAAGTTTCAAATGAGTTATATGGGTGAACTCATATTCTTCCTAGGACTGCAAGTAAAGCAGAAGGAAGATGGGATTTTTATCAGTCAAGACAAGTATGTGACTGAGATTTTGAAGAAATTTGGTTTCTCTGATGTCAAGACAACAAGCATACATATGGAAACTCAAAAGCCTTTGCTCAAGGATGAAGATGGTGAAGAAGTGGATGTTCATTTATATAGATAGTGATTGGTTCATTTATGTATCTTACTTCTTCAAGACCTGATATTATGTTTGTAGTGTGTGCCTGTGCAAGATACCAAGTCAACCTAAAAATGTCACATCTTTATGCTGTGAAACGAATTTTTAGATACTTAAAAGGTCAACCTAAATTGGGCCTTTGGTATCCAAAAGATTCACCTTTTGTTGTAGGCATACTATGATTAGTGTTATGCTGGAGCAGTTAGATATGAAGTCTACAATAGGAGCGTTGTCAATTTCTTGGTTGTAGATTATTTCATGGCGTGCAAGATGCGACCATGGTTGCTAATTCCATACAGACTGAATATGTAGCTGCTTCAAGTTGTTGTGGCCAAGTGCTTTGGATCAAATTCAATTGCTTGATTATGAGGTATAACTTTTATGCATACAAAAAGATCTATATTGATAATGAGAGTACAAATATGCATAGTTAAGAAACCCTGTTTTTTCATTTAAAACAAAGCACATTGAGATTAACAATCAACTTTATCAAGATTCTAATGAAAAGAAGCTAATTTAAATGATCAAGATTCATACTGACAAGAATGTTGCAGATTTGCTTACAAAAGCATTTGATGTAAGTAGATTTCAATATCTGATTGCCAGTATTGGAATGCTCAATCTTTAAAGTCCTGATTAAGAAAATGGTGAGGTAAAAGAACAGAGAGAATTAGTGAGATTAAAAACAAAAAAAGAGATGTATGATAAAAATAGACAGAGTGATTTGGTGAGTAAAAGAATTGAGAGAATTTGTGAGTTAAAAAACAAAAAGAGAGATGTGTAATAAAAACAGATTGAGTGATTTGGTGAGTAAAAGAATTGAGAGAATTTGTGAGCTGAAAAACAGAAAGAGAGTTGAATATAGCAAAAACAGACAGAGAGAATTGTGAGCTAAAAGAATTAAGGGAAAATCACAGACAGAGAGAATTAGTGAGATTAAAAACAGAAAGAGAGATGTGTGATAAAAACATACAGAGTGATTTTGTGAGCTAAAAGAATTGAGAGAAATAAAAAACAGACAGAGAGATTTTGTGAACTAAAATATTAATTTGATGATGGAAAAGCTGATTAGAAAGGAATTAGAGTTAATGTTGGTGATTTAAAGTTAATGTTGCTAGGCATAAACTTACTGCTGCTAGGGAAAGTTAATGCTGCTAGGCATAACTTACTACTGTTGGTTGTAAGTTAATACTGCTAGGCTTAACTTACTCCTGGGTTACTACTGTTAGGTTACTCACTACTGCTAGTTGAAAGTTAATGCTGCTAGGCATAACTTACAACTGCTAGTGAACGTTAATGCTGTTGAGGGTAGTTTCATAAATACTTCGATTAAGGGTTTCATTCAATCATTTAATAGATTTCAATCTTTCATATACTCTCTAATCATAAACCCTAACTCAATTTCATCATTCATCATCAAAACCCAACATAATGACGACCCTACAATTTGCTGATACTCATAATTTAGTCGTGTTTTTGACTAAATCTGCTGAAAGTGAAGGATTTGAGTAAATAGTGGATTTTCTGAATGCAAGTACTATAAAGTATGCTTTAACCGTCAATCCTACTATATATACATCGTGCATTGAACAATTTTGGTCTATTATTAAGGCGAAAATGGTTAATGGGGAAGTTTAGTTACAAGCCCTAGTAGATGGAAAGAAGATCATCATAACTGAAGCAACTGCAAGAAGAGATCTTCAACTGGAAGATGCTAATGGTATTGATTGTCTGCCAAATGCTACAATTTTTAAACAGCTTACACTCATAGGGTATGAAAAACTTTAACAGAAGCTTACTTTCTATAAGGTATTCTTCTATCCCCAATGGAAATTTTTTATCCATACTATTTTGTAATGCCTAAGTGCTAAGACTACTTCTTGGAATGAATTTAGTAGCACTATGGTGATCAAAACTTGGATAGTGCTGGCAAATTCAACTTTTCCAAGTATATTTTTAAAAGCATGGTGAAAAACTTGGATAGTGCTGGCAAATTCTTGATGTATCCAAGATTTGTGCAAGTATTTTTGGATAATCAACTGGAAGGAATGATAAATCACAACATAATTTATATTGCACCATCTCACACAAAGCAGGTTTTTGCTAATATGAAGAGGCAAGGAAAGGACTTTTCTAGTAGAGTAACACCCTTGTTCTCAACTATGATGGTGCAAGCTCAACATGAACAGGGTGAAGGTTTAGACATGCCAACTGATCCCCATCATACACCCACCATTATTCCACCATCAACATCACAACCTCAAAGGAAACAGAGGCCTAGGAAACCCAAGAGAAAGGACACTAAGATTCCTTAGTCTAGTGTTCTTGTGGAGAATGTAGCAGATGAGGCTATCTATGAGGAGAGGGATGACAGTTTGGAAAGGGCTACCACTACTGCTACTGGCTTAGATGCATAGCAGGACAGAGGTATCATCTCTAAGACCCAATCCAAGGCAACACCTAATGAACCAAGTTCCATTAGAACTAGTTCAGGTGGTGGTCTGATTCGTCAATAATATATATATATATAATATATAAGCAAACACTCAACCAATTACCTTTGACCAAGGCAAGAAGTCAAAATTCACTAAATAAAATATATATGAAACCGGAAGTATGAGTTCCCGGGTCGTTATGTCCCAACGAGGCTTGAATGGAAAATCGAATGACGAATTGATGATCGGTGTTTGAATATGACTAAATTATGATTGGTTTCCTATTTCTACAAGTTAAATATGCAAAAACGATTAAATAAAACCTAAAAATGAAAGCTATATAACTTAAAACCTAAAACGGGCACGAAAAACGAGGGCTAAAAACCTAAATTTTGCAAATTAAACCCTAGAACAAATTTAAAAGCTAAAATAGATTCTAAATGACAAATAACGAAGTTTAAAAAAAACTAGACTAAAAACGGAGGTCGTTTGACCCAAAAACGAGTCAAAACAAAAACGGGGACAAATCCCGTTCTTTAGAAAATGAATTTTTGAAAAAATGAACCTACGAAACTTTTAACATTTTTCCTACAAAATATATGAAAAAAGAAAATTTTAAAAAAAAAAAAGATTTAATATTTTTTCTGATTAATATTTTATTTTTTATGATTTTTTTAAGTTTAAAAAGAAAATAAATTATAAAAAATACTAAAAGATTTTATAAAAATCTGAAAAATTTACAAAAAATACTTGAAAGTGTGACGGTCCTAAGAAAAATAAGCTGGCTTGACCAGCTTATCAAATAAGCTGTCAAAATAAGCTCAACAGCTTATAAAGCTTATGGGGCAAAACCCCCTTAAATACCAAAGCGCCCAAAGGTCTAACAGAAAAGACCAAAGGCGCAATGGTAGTGTATGTTATGTTTATAAGGGTGAGAGTGGTAGAGGTCGGGGGTTCGAGTCTTGCTCACCACTGACATCCCACTCCCTTTTTTTTACAAATTGAAGAATGACTAAAAAAAGCACTTTTAAAACTTGGAATTTTGTATTAAAAGCTTAATAAGCTGAAATGCCAAAAGCATACAGATTGCTTTTTAGTTTAAAGAACACAATTTGCAAAACAGTTTGGCTTTTTTTAGAACAAAAAATCAAGGCAATCACAAATAAGCAAATATAATCCTACCTTACACTTCATGAGCTAATACAAACAAAATAAGCCAATATAAAACAAACCAATAAGCCAGTGATAAGCCAAATAAGCTGATAAGCAAAATGGGTTTTGGGCTGCAGGCCCAAACAGGCTCTTTGGGGACTTTTAGGCTTATTTTTTAAGCTAAGATGGACCCAATGGCTGAGCTTATATGGGTTAAAGCACACCTTAAATAAGCTAGCCAAAAATACTGAAAACGAAAGAATTTGGTAAGCTTATGACAGCTTAAAGAGCTGTCAAAAAGGGCTTAAAGCACGAGGGGTAATTTTAAAGGAAAAAGGGGACAAAAAGATAGCTTAAAAATAAGCCACCAAATAAACTTTAAAATGAAAAATAAGTTGAAACAGATAGACACAAGCTCCTAATGAGCTTGTGCACCAATTTTCAAAAGCTAAAAACTAATTTAAGTGACTCAAATTTGAAATTGAAAAAGTGACAGATTTGACTATGAAAATTTAACAAGAAATACTTGACAGATTTTTGCTTGGACAATTGGAAAACCAAAGGACTTTTGTACTGCATTTTAAACCTATAATTATCACCAAAACAAGTCTCAAAAAAAATTAAAAAGCCCTTCACCCAATTACTCGTGCAAACTGTTATTTTCGAACCACAGTTTGTAAGAGTTTAATAGAAAAACTTGAAAAATCACCATTAGACTTAAAAAAACTTTTGAAATTAGCTTAAGATTAACTTAATAAGGCTGGCCAAAGTTAGCCAACTGACCCAAAAGGTTTTGAACTGACCCACTTTGGGTCCTTAACCCAAACATCCCTTTAACTTCTGAATTTGGCTTTTTAGGGCTGAGATGGTTGATTTAAGCCAAGACTCTTAAAGATAACTTATTAGACATGCATTATTAGTAGAAATAAGCTAAAGGCAACAACAAATAAGCACTTAAATAAGCAGACCAAGAAATGACAGTTATGAAACTAATTATGACAAATTTTAAGAAAAACTTGTAAAATAAGATTTTAAACTACAAGATCTATATTTTAAGCACTAAACAACAATAATAAGCATAAATAAGCACAATGGAACATGAGATAAGCACTAACAAGCTGAAAATAAACAAATGCAAGTAAAAACAAGTTTAAATGAAAGAAAAAGACTTATTACAAGGCCCTTTGCACTAAACAAAGGGTTAATAAGCTATTAAAAAAGCTTTGTGTACAACTCCACTTATCAAAGAAAGCGGTATTGTCCATAAGCCCTTCCATAATTGGCTTATCTTCCAAAATTCAAGCTATGGTATTTTTTGAGTGGAATTTTTGTTCTTTTTTTTTAACTAAATAACTTAATTCTTTTTGGTTAATTACTGCTAATAACCTAACATTAAGCTATTATAAAAGCTTGTGAACCAAATTTATAACAAATTAACAACTTTAAGACTTGAAATTTAAAATACGGATTTTAACTTAAAAAAACTTCAAAACTTTATTAAACTGAAAAGATAATTACAAGAACTTGGACAAAAAGATTGCAATAAGCTAAAAATTGACGTAAAATAAGCTAAAAGTGAGAATGCCCCTAAAGGCTTACAAAAGGCTCTAATTTATAACAAAAAGATCATGTCTGGTCTGTCAAGTGTGTGCCTCTTCTGTAGGGCTTCAGAGGTGTGCTATTGTGTGGAAAAAGAATCCAACAATCAATCTTACCCTTATGATGCCTTTGTGCTTTTCTTGATTTTATACCATTCGTAGAATGACCCTTGAAAAATGGAGGATTGCCAAGGTGGAAAGGTGTAACGGATTAGAGTAGTGGGAGGGGATGGGGTATTACCTAATGGGTAAATTTAGGATTTGCAGGTAAGAGTGGGGAAGAAAACCTTGAAGGGTTCATTGGGTGTTATTGGGTGGGAAAAGAAAGTTATTGAAAGTGTGCAGGGGAAAGTTTTGGAGATTTTGGCATATGTCCTCCATGTGTATATATGAATTGCAGGAAAAGGTCCTTGTGGTGTTACTACATTGAGAAGTTGGCAGAATAACCCTCAAGGGTTTATACCAAGTAAGCAAATTTCATCCTTTTGGCAATACAACTTTGGGAAAATGGTAGAATCAACCCCTTAACTCGTATTGAGCTATTTTAAACTTAGTCCTTTTGCGATACAACTTTAAGGGTTTGGCAATTTCAGCCCCTAAAGTTGTATTTTCCATTTATTTTCATTCAAGCCTTTGAATATAACTTTGGGACTTTGGAATTCCAGTCCTCAAGATAATTTCATTGTTTTGACTTCTTTTTGAGACTTTGAACTTTATCGTGGTTGAGTTGGCTTTTCGGGGTTGACTTTCATGTTTGACTTGTTTGACTTTGACTGACATTGGCTTTCGATTGACTTTGGTCTTATTTTTCACACTCTTTTATTATCAGAGCTTGGCTTTGTCACATTTTAGCTTGTTTTTGTCCTTTTTCTTGATATCCATTTCATGCACAACGACAAATCAAAACATACAAAAACAATGTTATATTGGGTAACGTTTTTGTCATATAAGCTCGTTTATTCTGGATAAAAGTATTGTCTTTAAACGACATACCATTGACCCGGCCAGATGAAGCGTTAAGAATTAGGACATCTCCCACGACAACCCACAGAAGTGCGTCAATTCTTAAGACTCGCCTGCTATTTACGAAGATTTATCAAAGTTTTTTTTCAAAAATTGCAAAGCCATTGACTAAATTAAACCCCCAGAAAAACAAAGTTTATTTCTGGGCGAAGACAAGAATCACTTTTCAAACTCCTTCAAAACAAAAACACTGTGAAGCACCACTCTTAGCATTACCAGAAGGAAACGATAATTTTGTTGTTTACTGTGATGCATCTCTTCAAGGGTTAGGAGCTGTATTAATGCAAAGATAAAAAGTCATTGCTTATGCATCTCAACAACTCAAACCTTATGAAGAAAACGATACTCACTCCTGATCTTGAATTAGGAAGCATAATATTCCTCTCTTTAAAAGCTAGAACACTATCTATAACGGTACAAAGTGTTATGAGTTTTCACTGATAAAGAGCCTTCCAACATATTTTATCGTTAAAAAGAATTGAATATGAGGCGACGCCGATGTCATAATTACTCGCATAGTTTTGATATGAGATTGAATTTGCTAATCAAAAAAAAAAACAATCAAATCATCCTCAAAAAATACCCCTCTGGAAAGGCAAATGTTGTAGCAGATACCTTAAGACCGAAAGAAACACATCAAACATCCTCATCCATGTTTGAGCATTAATCTTAAACCGTCATCCAAAATTACCATCTCAAATTCTTGAAGCCCAAAATGAAGCCCTTAAAGAAGAAAATGTAAAAAACGAGAACCTACGAGGAATGGACAAATCATTTGAAATTCATCCTGGTGGAACTTGTTGTATCAAAAACCGAAGCTGGTTACCACTTTTTGGCGGTTTGAGAGACTTAATCATGCATGAGTCTCATAAATCAAAATATTATATTCACCCGGGTTCTGATAAGATGTACCATGATTTAAAGAAACTCTATTGGTGGCCTAACATGAAGGCAATCATCGCAGAATATGTTAGCAAGTGTTTGACATGTTCTAGAGTTAAAGCAGAATGTCAAAAGCCATCTGGCTTACTGGTACAATAAGAAATTCTTATATGGAAATGGGAGAGGATAACAATTATTTGTTACAAAGCTACCCAAAACCACAAAACCACAGCCGGACAGATGCAGCATGGGTCATTGTCGATCGCTTACCAAAATCACAGCCACATTTTCATACCCATTCAAGCGACTGATAGTGTGGAATCTCTTACAAGTTATATAGCAAAGAATTAGTCTTCCTCGACATGGTGTACCAATCTCTATCACGTTGATCATGACATCATGTCACGATCCAGATTCCTGGCAATAATTGCACATGGCGTTGTACTCAAACTAGACATGAACAACATATCATCCTGAAACCGATGGACAAAGTTGAAAGAACCACCAAACACTCAAGAGACATGCTACGAGCCTTGTTTATAGATTTGGGATATACATTTACCATTGGTAGAATTTTCCTACAAAAAACAGTTGATCATGCCAGTATCAACAAGGCAGCCACCGTTTCGAAGCACTTTAAAGGTCGAAAGTTGAGATCACCTGTTTGCGGGGCCACGAATTAGGATTCTCAACTTATGGGACCAGAAATAATTCAAGAAACCACTGAAAAGATCGTACAAATTCATCAACGCTTGCAAGCTGCAAGAGATCGACAAATAAGTTACGCCAATGTAAGGCAAAAGCCTTTAGAATTTCAAGTTGGCGATCATGTTATGTTAAAAGTATCACCCTGTAAGGGTATCTTTCGATTCGGATAATGAGGAAAGCTTAATCCCCGATACATTAGACCATTCAAAATCCTTGAACGAATTAGCCCAGTGGCGTACAAACTAGAGCTACCTGAAGAGCTTAGTAGTATCCATAATACTTTCCATGATTCTAATCTCAAGAAGTGATTATCTAATGAATCTCTTATTATTCCAATGAAAGAACTTCAACTCGATGACAAACTCAACTTTGTAGAAGAACCAGTGGAAGTTATGGATCGTGAGATCAAGCAACTTAAGCGAAGTCGTATTCCTATAATCAAAGTACGATGGAACTCTAAAAGAGGACCAAAGGTTATGTTGGGATTCTAGATTTGATGAGACAAAATAAATAAAAGAATGAAACAAAAGGATAAAAATCGTCATTAAGGAATTCTACAAAGATGGTGAATTGTAGAAGATATGCTTAAAAGATATGAAGATTTGGTCAAAGATGTCAAAGATAAAGATCAACATTAATGTTGATTGAAGATTAATCAAATAGTATTTAATGTTGATTTATAGTTTCCTAATCTTATTTGTTCTTATCCTTTGTAAACCTAGATATCTCTATTATATAAAGAGATATCAGGCGTGTACTTTAAGTGTGTGTACAAGAGGTATACATCTAGAAAAGGTGCATGTGTGTGTGTCTAGGCATGTAAATGCCTAGATGGTTTGGTTGGTTTAGCCTCAAGGATCTTTGATCCCTGTTAGTTTGTAGATAACCATTCTACAGTTGATCATGTAGAATAGGGCTAAAATGAAAGTAAATGAAATGAAAACCTTGTTATGTAACACAATGTTCTTAATGCCTATTTCCGCTATGCATATACTTTATTTCATTGTTATATTATCCAGATAAGGACTAACACAACCTGAGCTTACAAACGATCTAAGGAGTTTTATTCAAACTCCCAATTGGTATCAGAGCCTTGTGGCGCTTGATCAAGGATCTACACGGTTTATAAAGAAAAACCCTAAAAACCTTAAATTCAGGAATCGATTGTAGTAAAAGATTAATTGTGGTTTTGAAGATTAATTGCATGTTGAATGCTTATAATCATCCTCTCTACCTGCTTGGGTATGCAATACGTTATCAAATGGTGGTTTATTATTCGTTTTAGGTTTCGCAGGAACCGTTAGGGTTTCGAAAGAAGACTTGGTGAACCTGACTTGAAGAAAAGAGCATGTTTGTGACATCGTAACAAGTTTCTATGTTATGGGTTCGTGGATTCAGATTGAAGATTGTTTGAGTATGAGGTTACGCGAGAACAAGAAAGTTTGGTGATCAATTGTGTAAAGAAGACCTAGGGTTTAAAACCTAGATTTTTGATCGTTTTTTTTTTCCGACAATGAAACTAAACAGAAGTTTGTTTGTACTGTCTTTTGATATGATAATAAGTTAGTACTAGCTCGAATAATAATTAATACTGCCCGCCTTCCAAGTTAATACTCTTGTTGATTTTTAGTACTAAGCTAGATCTATGTGTTATATTGCTCGAGATTTATGTTTATACTAATTCAAGTTTATGTTTTGTACTACCTTTTTGTCGCAAGAAACAGAGGTTTGTAATGCAAATGTTGTCGTGAGATAAGTAGTAATACTGTTAAGGATTGCCGATATCGGACAGTACACTATGTTTTAGATAGATTTGGATCTCGGACAGAACTAATTTTTCAATAGTTTATTCTTATTGATTTTTGGCTCATATTTTTGGAAATTTATTGAAGATGTGATTACGAAGAGGGTTATTTATTGCTTGATATTTGAAGATGAAGTAGGATTCCTTGGATGCGTGTATCTTATCATAAATCTTTTACCCATGAATAGCTTGTTCGTGCATTCAATGGTTGTATTGATAAAGACCTTATTGATTAATCTCGTTTTAACCTGAAGTTAAGGCGGTACGTATTAGTACATCGACAATGTATTTACTATCACTAAAGGAGTTACGTTGTTGTGCTTAGTGTCTCAATGAAGATGATGATTTTAATCAAGAGATCAAGGGTCTAAACTCTTGGAGAAAGAAGTGTGAGTTTTTTTATCATAATTTAGTGCAAAACATAAGACCCCGTTGGGGGTTATTCTACTTCTACATCAAGTTCGTTATACTTAGTTTTCTTCATCAGTGATCATTACAAAAAGCCTACATAGTTCGAGATTCAAGAGATGGTTAATACATTGGTTTCAGGGGAAGCTTAATTGACAAAATGTTTAACCATCAGGATATGTTCATGCAAACCACTTGAGAACTAAAGTAGTTATGATTCAAGTTGCATATTTTCACAAGATCCCTATGGATAATGAAAAAACGGGAAGAATAACTACAAAGTTATTTGATTTGCACTATTATGTGTGTGGCATGACATGGTAACTTAAGGGAAGATCTTACGATATGGGGATGCAATTTACAAGTAAGTTTTGTTCATACAGGAGATAATACATCTCAACTTCAAGGGAAGCTTTTGACTTTATGATGAGTTCGTACAAAACTTTGTTTTGTTTTGTCATCATCAAATAGGGGACGATTACGGATTCCCTGATTTGATGAGACAAAATAAAATAAAAGAATGAACAAAAAGAATCAAAATCGTCATAAGGAATTCTACAAAATGGTGAATTGTAGAAATATGCTAAAAGATAGAAATTTGGTGCAAAGAGTCAAAGATAAAGATCAACATTAATGCTGATTAAAGATTAGTCAAATAGTATTTAATGCTGATTTATAGTTTCCTAATCTTATTTGTTCTTATCCTTTGTAAACCTAGATATCTCTATCATATAAAGAGATATCAGGCGTGTAGTTTAAGTGTGTGTACAAGAGGTAGACATCCAGAAAAGGTGTGTATGTATGTCTAGGCATATGAATGCCTAGATAGTTTGGTTGGTTTAGCCTCAAGGATATTTGATCCCTGTTAGTTTGTAATAACTGATCTATAGTTGATCGTGTAGACTGGGGCGAATAGTGAAAGATAATATTGAAACAACATTGTATGATTATCAATGTTCTTATGCATTTCCGCATGTCATAATACTTTATGTTTATTGTTATCATTATCCTAGATAAGGTCTAAACAACCTGAGCTTACAATGATCTAAGGAGTTATTCAAACTCCACAGTTTACATGGGAACGTGAAGATGAAATTCATGCCAACTATCCTCATCTATTTTCAATCATCACTTCAACATCAAATTAAATCTCGGGACGAGATTTCTGTAAGGATGGGGGACTATAACAACCCGCAATTTTCATAAATGTAAATACCCATCTATTAAGTTAGATGATGTACAATCTATCAATTATATATGAACTCACCTTTTTTAGGGAAATTTTTCGCTTTATTACATTACTTACTTTGCCAATATCTCGATGTACAATATTTCATGCATAACTAAAGTTAACGGGCTCAGGAAACCTACATATGGAAATCCTATCATCATATATGTCAAGAAATCATCATAATATATCATGTCAACATCATAATATCATTCTTAAAAAGTACATTACTCATATAAGGTACCATTTGCAACATTATATCAAAACAGGCTTTAAACCGTTATCGTATGCCTTTAAATCCTAATTCCATGAATGATTAATATCTAAAGTGAATGCACAAGCTACTAAAGTATATGTACAAACAATATAACATCTTATTTGAAATATAAAATCTCTTCAAGTCAAAGTACAAGTCTTTAAAAGCTCAATATATAACTCATTAAGCATGACTCTAAAATAGCTGTTTTTACCTCCTTTTTCATTCAAAATTCTTCACACCACTTGTGTCCAAGCTATTAACTTATATACAATTGAAACCCTAATTATTCTATTCATAAGCTTTCATACATCATTTTACACTCAAAACCCTAATTCAAAACCCTAAAACCAAGCTAGTTTCTAAACTATGACCCGTTTCTTGATTTTTATCCATTGTAAACTCAAACCAACTCTTAAATAAGTGATAATAACATAAATTACAACATTATCAATCACTTCCATCATCATTTCACAATATTAACAACAATGTACAATAATAAAGCTAGAATACCCTAATTTGCCTAATTCAACTTATGAACTGTATTACTTCATTTCTACACATTTTAACCCAAACCACCTATCAACTTTTGATTATAATCCTTAATATAAGTCTTAGGATCAGTAACCTATCATTCCTAATCAATTATACACGAAATTCAAGCTTGAAAATCCTAATAGAGCCCTAATAAACCCAAAATCAAAACCATTGCAAAGTGACCCATTTTGAAAGTTATTCTTACAACCAAGCACCTCAATGACCATGCTACTTCTCTTCTAAGTAGCTTACAAGCATCTCACAAAATATTACTTCAATTCTTGGTCTACAAAGACCACATCACCCCTTTTTCTTTCTTCTTTAGTCGTGGCATCAAAGGGACAAAACAACACACCAAAGCTACTTTCTAGCTTATTCAACTCATCTACTAGCTTCTCTTCATCACCCTATAGGTCTTTTATGTGTCCTAACTCATATTGAAAGCTTTCCTTGAGCTTTAAGGGTCATTTGACTATAAATAGCAACCTAAACACTTTATTTTTCTTCACCCCCCACTTCCTCCTCTATAGCCCTCACATAGAATCAATAATTTTCTCTAATAGATCCTAATAGGTCTTAAGAAGACTCAAGTACAGAAAGGAAGTAAAATAAACCAAGAAACGAAGCCACAGAGTCATTATTCTAGGCGTATGAAGCTAAAAGTCTCAATTCCGACCCGTTTCTAAGCTATAAGCTCAAGACCAGGTTCTCTAAGCTTATATTCTGTATTCATACCCTTATAATGTTCATATGATCATGCTAAAATCATAATATAAAGCTTTGAACTCAAAAACCTATGTGTTATACCTTTTTGATCCAAAATCATACACCCGAAACCCTAATTTCATTTTTTTTGCTTAATCTATAAGCTATATGCATACTTGGTAAACTATTTTATAATCTATCCCAATAAGCTTAAGTAACATTAAAATGAAGTGCTTTGATTATTCCAGATAAATTTGAGCTAAAACACCGCATGTTTCAATATTTTAAAAACCCTAATAATGACCCTTTTTGCTTCAGCTTAACGAATCCATTAATTTAAAACTTGCGTTGTGTTAAATCTCAATTAAGTTTATTATATACTTATAATGTCTATTTAATGTTATAATAAGCTTGCATGGTAATTTGTACATGTTTTTGTAAAAATAATCCATCAAGTGGTATAATCGTAACTTTCAATAAACTTAGAACTGAAAGACTTAAAAGTGTCATTTTATCAAAGTTATAACACAACGGCTATTATGTCACTTTTTTAAAGTACAAGGTTTTACTATTAGATAATCATTTTAAACTTGAGGGACCAAAGTCGTAAAAGTGCAAACTCCAAGGGTATATTCTTGCCACTTTTCAAACTCAAAGGGTCTAAAATTAATTTTAAAAAGTAAATAAAAACATCATTCAAAACATTACAAGACCATAACTTTTAATTAATGCTGTGATGTGCTTAACATTTCCAAATATAATAAAATCTAAAAACTAAACTGCTTATGTTATAACTATTATATCATTCATCATCGATGTGCTTTCAAAAATCATGTCCCGGATTCATATCATACCACAATACTAAGATCTTCCATAGTAAGAGTTTCCATCTTGTATTACTTCTTGACTTAGTTGTTAGGTTTATGATTTTTAAAGTCCCTAGCTCCTCAAACGTTTACTGAATGACTTTTGAATTATGATGGCCCGAACGGTGTTATGATAATTTTAATATCAAAACTGACATCGATGTAAAATCTTACATATTCAATCAAACTAAGACTTAACATATATTACCCCCCAAGTTCCCTGATGAACCATTACGATTTCATTTCATATACATTGCTATCAATTTCCCTATAACTGTTCAGGTGAGTTCATAGCCTCGCATTTCAATCTTTTTATAAACCCGCGAGGGGGATACATGCTATAAACATGAATGCAATTATTTATGTATGCTATTTCAATTTACTATTCCCTAAGTAACTGATTTGCCTTTAATTCCCCATAATCATGAAATGTTAATTACTCTCCGTAGTACGCGCAATGATTGAATAGATCCTATTTGGGATGGGACTCCCCGTTGGTGTACTCAATTACGTGTAACCAATCGCACATCATTAGAAATCATCTCAGGTATCTAATGGCATAGAGTGGCGAGGACATGAAGATGGAAAAACCGTTATCATTCAAACTTTATTGTATAGATTTTAGGATCCTCTCATTTGTAAAAACTCTAAAGAAATAATGAATGATAACTTTCTGATTCGCTTTCTATGATTATGGCTGTTGTACTTTGAAGTAATACCCCAGATTAGCTTCCGCTGCTATATGTAAAAATGGGGGTGTTACAGTTATACACCACAATAAGGGATGATGAGACAAGTTATTTAAAAATAGGAGAACAGGTTACAATGTTGGTAACATTTAGGGCTTTCTAGGCATAAAAATAATGTGTCACAACTTAGAGTGGTAACGTTTAGGGCTGATGACAAAAATTATTTAAAAACAAGAGAACAAGTTACAATGTTGGTAACGTTTAGGGCTTTCTAGGCATATAAAATAGGTCTCACAACTTAGAGTGGAGAGAGATCATCATGAAGAGAAAGTGAATGAGAAGAGAAAGATTAATAATTTTACTCCAAAATTAGCGATAACTCCAATTAAAGAGATATCAACAATAAGAAAGGTGATGAGTGAATGAGAGTAAGCCATAGAACAAATAAAGAGTCGGGGTTAAACACCACAAGAAGGATGAAAGAATAAATATTTTAAAAATAGGAGAACACTTACGACGTTAGCAATGTATAGGGCATTCTAGGCATATTAAAATAGGTCCACACTCCCCCACTTAGAGTGGAGGGAGATCATCATGAAGAGAAAGTGAATGAGAAGAGAAAGATTAATAATTTCACTCCAAAATTAGGGATAACTCCAATTAAAGAGATATCAACGAATAGAGAAAGTGAAGGAGACGATGAGAGTAATCCATAGAAAGAAATAAAGAGTCAGGGTTATACACCACAATAAGGGATGATGAGACAAGTTATTTTAAAAACAAAGAATAATTAATATGTTGTATTGTTTAAAGGATTTTCTAGCCAATAAATAGTCTCACAACTTAGAGTAAGTGGAGATCATACATGATGTAAAAATGAAAATGAAGAAAAGAAAGATTCATAATTGTTACTCCATATTTAGGATAGTCTCCAATTAAAGAGATTTCAAATAAGAGAAAAGTGAAGGAGACGATGATAGTAAGCTATAGAACGAAATAAAAAGTCGGGGTTATATACCACAATAAGGAACGATGATAATAATTATTTAAAAAACAGGAGAACAAGTAACAATGTTGGTGACATTTAGGGCTTTCTATGCATATAAAATAGGTCTCACAACTTAGAGTGGAGGGAGATCATCATGAAGAGAAAGTGAATGAGAAGAGAAAGATTAATAATTTCACTTCAAAATTAGGGATAACTCCAATTAAAGAGATATCAACGAATAGAGAAAGTGAAGGAGACGATGAGAGTAAGCCAAAGAAAGAAATAAAGAGTCGAGGTTATACACCACAATAAGGGATGATGAGACCAGTTATTTAAAAAACAGGAGAATAAGTTATAATGTTGGTATTGTTTAGGGATTTCTAGCCATTTAAAATAGGTTTCACAACATTGAGTGGAGTGAGATCATCATAAAGTAAAAGTGAATGAGAAAAGAAAGATACATAATTTTACAACAATGAATTTATGAGGAGACTACTGCATATTAAGTAGATATCAACAAATAGAGAAATGTGAAGAGACGATGAGAGTAAGCATGAACGAAATAAAAAGTCAGGCTTATACACCACAATAAGAATGATGACAACAAATATTTAAAAACAGGAAACAAGTTTACAATGTTTGGTGACAAATAGGCTTCCTAGGCTTATAAAATAGGTCTCACGCACTTAGAGTGGAAGGAGAACAACTTGAAGAAAAAATAAATAGAAAAGAAAGATAATAATTTTTACTCCAAAATTAGGATATCTCAAATTAACAAGATAACAACGAATAGAGAAAAGTGAACAGAGACATAGAGTAAGCCATGAGATAGAAATAAAGAAGTCAGGTTATACACCACAATAAGGGATGATGAGATAAAGCAATTATTTAAAAACAGAGAACAAGTTACAATTTGGTATCTTTAGGCATTCTAACCATATAAAAGAGGTCTTACAGACTTAGAATAGAGTGAGTTCGTACCATGAAGTGAAAGTGAATAAGAAGGGATAGATTCACAATTTTAAACTCCAAAATTGAGGATGACTTCCAATTTAAGACATATCAACAACGAATAAGAAAGTGAATGAGATGATGAGAGAAAGCCATAGAACAAAATAAAGAAGTCGGGGTAATAAACCACAATAAGGGATAATGCAAAAATTAATTTAAAAACAGGAGAACATGTTACAATGGTTGGTGACGTTTAGAGGGTTTCTAGGCATATAAAAATAAGTCCTCCACAACTTTAGAATGAGAGTGAATCATCATGAAGTGAATTTCAATGAGAAAGGAAAGATCATAATTTTACTACCAAAATTAAAGGAAGACTACAATTTTAAAGAGATATCACCAAATAGAGAAATGAATGAACCGATGAAGTAAGGCCATAGAACCAAAATAAATAGTCTGGTTATAAACCACAATACGGGATAATGAAAAAATTAATTAAAACATAGGAGAAACAAGGTTACATGTTGTTGACGTTTTAGGAGGGATCTCTAGCATTAAAATAAGGTCTCCACAACTTAATGGAGTGAGATCATTGACAGCTCGGATTCTTACTCCTATTATAATCAATAAATAATAAATAAAAAACACGGACAAAGTCCACAAAATCAATGAAACCGGAAGTAGTATAGAGTATTTCCGGGTCGTTATGTCCCAACGAGGCTTGAATAGAAAATCAAATGACGAATTGATGATTGATGTTTGAATGACAAAGATTCGGATTCAAGTTTTCTCAATAAAATGCAAAAGCAATTAAGGAAAGCCTAACAACGAAAGCTATTAAAAATTTAAACCTAAAATGAGACGGGAATGTAGAAATGGCTGGCGAGAGTAAAAAAAACGAAGATTATCGAACAAATAAAAAAAAACCCGTAAAGTAATAAAATGCTAAATTGCTAAGCAGTTTGAGCTCAAATAAGCTAATGGAAAATGGAACAGGCAAGTTAGGCACTAAACCCAACAAGCAAATGCAAAGAAGGATAAGCAAGATAAATAAGCTAGAACAGGCCTAGACAAATCTAATAAGCTAAACTAACCCTAAATAACAAATCCACAACAACAAAAAAGCTAAATTAATAGGAGAAACTCAGCAGTACTAACTTAGAGTTAGTACTGCTAGCTTTGAGTTAGTACTGCTGGTTTAGATTTAGTACTGCTGGCTTTAATTAAACACAATGAAACAAGAAATAAGAAAATAGGCTAAAACAGATATTTAACTACCCCTAATAAGCACTCAGGCATAAGAATAAGCAACTAGAATAAACTAAAATGGCAAATAAGCTAAAAAGCTACAAACGGATAAACTATTAAAATTGCTTTGAAAAGGCGAATAAGCTTAAATAAGCTCTACTAAAGACAGTAAACGAAAATGGGCTTAATCTACTCTAAAAAGCTAAGGAAATCTTAAATAAGCAGAAATAATTAGCTAATAAGCAATAATGAACCAACAGTACTAACAGTTTTAACTACCAGTACTAAATTGGAGTTAGTACTGCTAGCTTTGAGTTAATACTGCTAGCTTTAAAATTCCCAAAAGAGAACTAGCAGTACTAACTATGGGTCAGTACTGCTTGTTCCAAATACCCTTTAAAGTTTTCAAAAGTCATTCTTTTTTTATATTTCAAGCTTATTTGATCTTAAATTGTTAAAAACAGATTATTAAATAACAAAATAAGACACTTATACGCAGATTTTAATCAACAATAAGCACTTAAATAAGCTAAATCAATCTAACAGTATTAACTAAACATACTACCAGTACTAACTAAGAAAGTGACACAAACTATTTTTAAACTAACAACTAAGCGAGATAAGCACTAAACATCATGATAAAGCATAAATAAGCAAATATAGGTAACAAATAAGCACTATAAGCAGTTCTGCAGTAAATAGGCAAAATAAGGAAAATAAAAACTTATAACTCCCTTGCTCAAAACAGGGTCAAACAAAGAATCTACAAGCTCTAACTTGTATAAAACAAGCTAGTGAGAGTCCATAAGCCCATCCAGAACTGGCTTATCATCC